>MU623541.1:0-47114 GCA_025201765.1 Daldinia sp. FL1419 | reverse complement strand
TTTAAAATTCTTAATTTAAAAAAGGAATAAATATATATAATAATATTTAAACAAATTTTTTAAGATAAATTGAAAATATAGATATATTAAATATAATTAATAAATTAATAAAATTAAGTAAATTATTAAATAAAAAAAAAGAAATTTCTATTGTAAAAATTAATTATCTTTATATAAAGATATATTTTTATTTATTATTTTTTTTGGATAATTTTTTATTAATGATTTTATTTATTATTTATATTAAAATGTTAATAATTTTTTATATTATTTTTAATAATAAATATTATATATTATAAAAAATAATATTTTATATTAGTTTTTTAATAGGTAGGATTGATATATATAAAAAATATATAATTAATAAAATAAAAATGTTAAAATTTATTTATTAATTTTTTTAATATAATAAAGAAAATTTAGGTAATTTTATTTAAATATTTTTAATAAAGATTAATAAATATAGGAAAATATATAAAAGAAACCTATTAGAACCTTTAAAATAATATTTAGATATTTAAAATTATTTATTATATAAAATATTTCAAAAAGCTAAACAAATTTACCTTAAAAGTCATATTAATATGTATACTTAGGAAATTATATCATAATTAAACAATTAATATAAAAATAAATAAATACTTGAATATATATGGATTTATATTTATAAAACTAATAAACACAATTTTTTCCAATAATATAAAGTATGTTTAATAGTAAAAAAAGATTAGTAGGTAATTGGTAATAAAGAAATTTATACCTTAATATTTGTTGGAAGGTTTTTTTAGGTATTAATGGTAATAATAATTAAATATAATTTTAAATTTATATAATATAATGTAATAAATATGTTTATAAATATAAAATTTAAGAGAAATATATTTATATATATATTTTATAGATATTAATAATTAGGAAAGATATTTTATATTATTAAAGTATTTTATAATTTTTGAGAATTACTTTTTTTTTGGTAATAAAAACTTTTATGAATTTTGAAAAAATTTGGTTTTATTTTAATATTTTAAGAATTATATATATTTATTAAAAATAAAATTTTTCTTTTTATATATATAAATAATATTATTATAATATATTAAAAAAAAATTAAGTTAGAAGTTAAATTAATTGTTTTCAAATTTAAAAAATAATATAAATTAATTAGAAATAATAAATTATAATGATTTTTTAAAATTAAAATAATTTAAGATTAAGTATAATATTGAATTTGGTTAAATTAATTTATTTATATTAATAAAATTATTAATTTAATAAAAGTGGTTAAAAAAATCTTTAAAATATTTATAATAAAAAAAAAGCTATTACCTTATATAAAAGTGGCTTTATTTTAATTAATATAATAATATTAATAAAAAATAGGTTCAATTTTATATATTATAGTGATTATTTGGTTTAATATTGTATTTATTTATTTAAAGTTAATTTGATTCAATTTAAATTCAAACTTAAAACATTATATAATAATTAATTAAATTATATAATATCTTTAGTATATATAAGGATATGCTTTAGAATTAGGTGGAAGCAATATTTTTGAAGTTATTAATGATATTTTATTTATTAATAATATAATTAATTGAAAAAGTTTATAAGTATATATAATAAAATTATTTAATAAAATAATTAATTAGAGAGTTAATAAGTAAAATATAATTATTATTTTTATTATTAAAATTAAATTACTTATTCTAACTTAAGTTGCAAAAGAAAGATTTTATATATCACAACTAATCAAAAATTTAAAAATTAAATTTAAAAATTAGATTATATTTTTATTATATAATAATAAATAAATAATTAAATTAATTATTAAGGATGTTGAAAAATTTAAAATAAAATTAAAATATGTAGATATATATAATTATTAATTTAGATAAGAAGTTTAAAAAGGTTATATTAAAATTAATTATGTTAATTTAAAAAATATAAATATAAATAAATTTATAAAAACATTATTAAAAAAGAAATATGTCCATTTTAAAAAATAAATAGGTTTAATAGATATTTTAGATTATTTGAAAGTTAAGGCGTTTAGGAATGTGGATAAAATAATATAACAGAAATAGGAAATAAATAAGGAAGTTATTAAAGAGGTATAATTAGAGGAATATATTAATTTGGAAATGTAAAAGGATTGTATTTTTTTTAATGTTATATATTCCAGATTCATTTATCGGTTTTATTTGGGGGGGTATATTAAATTAATAAACCTAAAAAATAATATGGAAAAATTCTTTCCCTTATAATAATTCCATAAAAAGCCTTATTACTTTATTCTAAAATTTTAACAACAATAATAACAACTTGAATTTTACAATTATAATTTTTCCCTGTATATTATGTGACACCATTTTGGACCTCATTATTGCCCCACACCTGGGTTGCTGCCACACCATTTTACGAAATTTAAATATTATAATATATAAAATATTTTTTTATATTAAAATTTAATTATTTTTATTAAAAGGTAAATTCTAATAAGAATATAAAATAAAATTAAAATTATAATAATATAGTTTATTTAAATAAGTAATGGGTAGGTTTTTTCTGAAATATAGTTCCTATCTGGAATAAATATTAAAAGATGGACCGGATACCTGTAATATATTCTAGGTAAATTGGGGTAGTAATAAATAAATAAATAATTATTATTATTTAGAATATTAGTTATTAATAATATTATAAATAATAAGGAATTGTTGTTTAAAGAGTTTATATTGATAGGTTTAAATTGAGAAGATATTTTAAATTAATTTAATATTTAAGTTTTATTGATTGATATTTGATTAGATGCGATAAAGTGTTTTGGGTTAAATAAGTTAAAAGAATGAAGAATTGACCCCTAGAGAGAGAGAGAAAGGAAGGAAGAAAGTTATGGTATTGAGCTACAATATTGAAACGAAAGATGCTATTTATGATTAGTGTGATTAAATTGTTATTAAATGCTGCTTAATATTCATATATAAGTTTAAGTATATATATTATATAAAAAATATAGTTGTAATTAATAAGTATTTATTGATTTAGAAAGTAACGATTATGAATTGGAATATAAAATATTATTAATTTATATTTTTTTAATATTCTTTTTTTTATAGTTTTTTTATAACCTTATATTTTAATTGATTAAGTTAATATAATTTATTTAATATTAGTATTATTATTAGTTATTAATTGTTAGTTAATAGTGTTAAATCAGTATTAAGTTAGTATTTAGTTAATAAATATGGTAAGTTTATTAATTTTAAAGATTAATAATGAAATAATTAAATTATTATAGATCTTCATAGATATTATTTATTTAATTAAATATGGTGAATCAATTAAATATAAGAACATATTTTTTTGGTTAGATATAAATATTAAAGAAATTAGAAGTTCCATTTTTGTATTTAATTATTTTATTAATAATATAATAATATTATTAGCAATTAATATTAATTTAAATTTTATAATTATATATTAAAAAATAATAATTAAATAATTTTTATATTATGGTTTTTTAAGAGTTAGTTATATGAAATATATTTGATTAGGGAGTTGTTTATAAGAAGGAATTAATATAAAATTTAATTTATTGATTTTAAAAGTTATATAATAAAGAATTTGAATATTATTTTTATTAATATATATAAATTTATTTAATTTAAAATATATATAAATAATAAAAATTTATGATTAAAATTATTTTCTTTTTATAATTTATATATTAAAAAAATGTTGTTTATAAGTTATTAATTATTGGTAGGTATGTACGTATAGTAAAAGTAAGATAATAATAAAGTAGTAATAATAGGGGTGAGATTGGTATATTGAAATTGTTTAAGAAAGAAATTTTTTAAAAGAGAGATGGGTGGGAAATCCATTTTTATATAATATTAGATATATAGGTATTTCTTGGTTGTAATATATTATATTAAAATATGTAAATTATATAATTATTATTTATTTTATTTTCTTTTTATAATTATATTATAAATTTAATATTTAATTCTTATTTTATTTATTTTTTTAATTATAAATTAATTTAATTATTTTTTATTAAAATTTATATAATTTTATTTAAAGATGCCTTTATTATAGCGTTTATGGGATTATATATGTTATGGATTTATTGGATATTATTAATTTCTTCATTATTATAAAGTTTTTATAAAATTATCAATTTAATTATTAGTTTTGTTTCATTAATATTGCCTACTTAAATAAGGTATTAATATAAAGAAAAGGAATTAATATATAAGATTAATGGGATTTTAAGTAATAAAAAGCATTTTAATATAAAATTAATTATATAATAAATAATATATTTAATATTAAAACTTTAAATTATTTTATAGATTTTATTAAGAAATATATTTTAAATAATATATTTATATTTAATAAATAATTAATAAATAATATTATTAATAATTTAAATTTTATTATTTTAATTAATTAATTCTTTATTGTTTAATATAATAATATAATTAATTTATAAATTTAAATCTTTATTATTTATAAATAAATTATTAATAAAAATATAGAAATATAAATTTTAAAGATTTAAATTAATATAATTAAATTCTTATATATGATTATTTATTTGTTATTTAATTTGGATATTAAAGATTTTTATTTTTTTTAAAATTTGATTCTAAATATTGAACTATTATTAAATAATTAAAAATTATTTTAAATTAATAAATGGAAAAATTATATATTCTTTATATTCATTGTTCTATAAATTTTTTAATTATATTTGGTGATTTTATATTTAATTATTCAAGTTTTTTAATTTGTTTTTTTTATATAATAATTATGTTATAATTTGTCTTATAAATAATAATATATAAACTATTAAAATCCTTAATTTTAATATTTAATATTTTTTAAGGTTATACTTTAATCTTGATTTTAATAAATACCTTATCTTCCGTAATAAAAAATTCTATAATATTAATATTTAAAATATTACTTATTTAAAGATCTAAAATTTTAAAAAGGGTTATATTTATTATTAATAAATATAAATTAAATATTAATAATTTTATATACAATTTCTATTAATAATAATATAAATAAATTTTAAATTAATATATTTTTAATTTAATTAAATTATATAATAATATCTTTTTAAGATATTTATTTTCTAATTTTATTATTAATTATATAAATATTATTTATTATATAAATATTTTAAATTAAATATAAATTATAATAATATTTTTTATTATAATTTTTATATTTTAATATTAAAAAATTGGAATTAAAATTAAAATAAGGTATTAATTTATTTTTTAAATAATAAAGATATATATTATAATAAATATTTTATTAAGATTATTATAATTTTAAATAATAAATTTTAATTTTTTATAAAATACAAAAATATTTTTACCTTTTATTTTATAAATTATTTATAATTTGAAGATTATTATATTTTATTATTTATTTATTTATTACTACTCCAATTTACCTAAAATATATTACAGGTATCTAATCCATCTTTTAATATTTGTTCCAGGTGAAAACTGTGTTCCGGAGAAAACCTACCTATTGTTTATTTAATTAAATTATATTATTATAATTTTAATCTTATTTTATATTTTTATTAAAATTTATTTTTTAATAGAAATAATTAAACCTTAATATAGAAAAATATTAAATATATTATAATATTTAAACTTTGCAAAATGATATAGCGGTGGCCCGGGTGTGGGGCAATGGCAAAATCTAAGATGGCTTTATTGTTTTCTTTAATAGATAATAAAAGCGTTGCTGCAATTATTATATTTTAATAAATTAATATATTATATATTTTAAATTATAAGATCTTTTTATTAAATAATATATTAAATTCTTTTATATTTAATATTTTACATAATATTTTTATAATAATAATATTTTTTATTATATGTAAATAAAAAATTAAAATTAAAATATTTTATTTTTTATTATTAAGATATAAAATGTTGATTTATGAAAGATTATTGATATATATAAGGTTTTTTTCTAAGATTATTTTATAATTATTTAAATTAAATATAAGTTTAAGTAATTATATTTAAAACTTTTTAATAAATATTAAATTATTCTTAAATTGGGTGTATAATTTGATATGTAAATTTCAAAATATGGATTTTTTTTTAAATATATTAGATATAATAATAATATTTGTAATAATAATTATAATAACTTTGTAAGGACTTTTTTATCTATCCTTTTTTTAATAAATAAGAATTTTATTATTAATAAATAAAAATATAAATAATATTTTTATAATATTAAAATTATTAATATTAAAAATCTTTTTTAAAATAATATATTTCTTTTTAAATATTTTAAATTAAAAACAAAATTAACATTTAATAAAATCTTAATATAATTTTTATTATATAATTTAAAAACTAAGTTAATTTATTATATTTAATATTATATAAAATTATAACTTATATATATATTTATATATTTTTATTATATTAAAATTTCTTAATTAATATAAATTAACTTATATTATAAAGATAAATATCCATAATTAAATTATTAGGAATATTTATTATATTACTTTATCTACTTTTTTCTAAAAACCAATGGATTATTTATATTATTAAAATTAATTTCGTAATTTTTAATATTTAATTATATTATTTAAAAAATTAAAAGGAATAGAAATTTCATTTTTAAATCAACATTATTTAAATTCAACCAATCCCATACATTTAAATTATAAATTAAAGCTATAAAAGCCTAATTTTATATTTCCTAATCAATAATTATAAACAATTAATTTTTTTATAATATATTTAAATAACATTATTTAATTAAATATAATTAAGATTATGTTAAATATATATTTATGTAACACAATTAAATTAATAATAATTATATATTTATTGAATAGGAGGTCTAATAGTTCCTGCAGGATATGCCCTGTACTTCAGCTAACCCATAATAAGCCAGAGGTTATATAAGTTCGAAGATATAAGGTAATTATATCTTAAAGAGAAGAATAAGTTAATTAGATAGAAGAATTAATATAAGTAATTATTTGTTAATAATAACATATTATAAGAAGATATTTTTAAAAAAGAAATTAAAATTATATATTTTTATATAAAGATTTTATAGAGAAATTGAGCTATAGAATTTGATGAATCTTTATTAATCAAATAAAAAAGATAACTTTTAAGGGCCTATTTATATCCAAAAGAGCTGTAGAGCCTTGGAGGGTCTAGCTCTAAGGAGGAGATAGGGATTTTACAGGGTAGTATCTATGACCTAATCGCTCTATACCGGTTCATTATATTAAGATATAATTACAATTCTTAATTATCATATAATATACAAAAAAAGTTATAATTATAAAATTTAAATTATTATTATTATTATTATTAAAATTCTAAAATAAAAGAATAAAGCTTTTTATGGAATTATTATAAAGGAAAGAATTTTTTTATCTTATTTTCAGGCTTACTAATCCAACAATTTTGATATATATATATGTTATATATGATCAAATGTAGACCATAAGAATTATTATTAATGGTTAAAAATGGTAATTATTATGAAAAACTTAATAATTATATGAAGTTATTAGCAAGATTAGCAGCAATACAAATGATCAATAGTCCTGCATTAATAGTAGTACCAATATCAATAATTATTAAGATTTCTAAAACAATTAAGAATGGATTGTTATTAAAGATAATACCCCCAAAAAAATAAATTTAAAAACTAATAAAACTATTCATTTACCTAAGAACAAATTGATTAGGACATATAATATTAAACAAAGTAATAAGTGTGTACTAGAATTTATTTTAAGCGATATTTTAGGAAACTTATAATTGAATAATTGTATGATTTATAGACCGTGGTAAGTTATTTATTTTGAAAGAAAAAGGATTTAATTTATATATATAATCTGGAAAAATATCAGCAGAATTAATAATTAGATTATAATTAAATATACCTTTAGAATGGCTAGGGTAAAATAAATTTGAAAGAGTTTTTGATTGCATAAAAAATAATGACTAATTGACTTAACAAATATATAAATAAAATCGAAAAATATTAAATAAAGCTATTAAATGTTTAAAAATTAAAGAGTAGGAAGATTATAAGTAAAATAATTAAGAAACCTAAGAAATTAGGATTTTTCTTTTAAATTGATATAGAATTTAATCAATTTCTTTAAAATATTTTTCTAATTTATTTTGTTAAAATTAATTTATTAATAAATAATATTATTAATTGTTAGATTAGTGAACCTTAAAATTAGCTTGGAAAATTCTTTCCCTTACTATAAGTCCATAAAAAGCCTTACTGTTTTTTCTAAAATTTTAAAAATAATAAGAATAACTTAAATTTAACAATTATAATTTTTATTTGTGTATTATGTAATATTAATTTTAAGGAGTTTTGAATTGGGGTAATATAATTATATAATTAAAATTGTAAGATTTTATTAACCTCCATAAAACCAACCTTTTTAAAATCTCCATAAGTTTTATTGGATATAAATAGGTCTTTAAGAGTTATTTTATTACTTAATTAGCTTAAGTTCTTAAATATAAAATTCTTAAATTTTCTATAAAATTTCGTACAATAAAAATACAAGGTATATTCTGTAAAAACTATTAAAGCTCTTATTTAATGGCAGTAATTCTATAATTAATTGGAATTAATTGATTAAAAAAAGATAAACTTAATTATAAATTTTTAATATCTTATTAAAGTTTTATTAATTATTTATATTAAATAGAAATATTATAAATCCCAAGGTCTATTTATTTAAATAATTTTTATCTTAATTTTTATAATAATATAATAATATTACTAATATATTAAAATTTATAACTTTAATAGCTTTTACAAAATATACCCTACACTTTAACTAACCCATAACAAACCAAAAGTTATATAAGTTTAAATATATAAATTATTTATATCTTAAAAAAGATATTAAAATAATTAGGTAAAATAATTAATAAAGGAAATTATTTATCAATAGTAATTCATTAAAAGAATATCTTTAAAAGAAGGATTAAAACTATATATTTTTATATGAAGATTTTATGAAGAAATTTTTGAAGGATTATTGATTTTCTTATATTAATTAGATAAAGAAGATAATTCTCAAGGGCTTATTTATGTTTAAAAGAGCTGTGGAAATTTGGAAGGTTTAGCTTTAAGGAGGTTAATAAGGTTTCTACAGGGTAGTATTTATTATTTAATTGTTTTATATTAATTTAATAAAGATTTTATATAAGTTTTTAAAAGTAATAATATTATAATAAATTAAATATTTATAAAAGATCTTATTTGAAAATTTAAGGATTATATCAGCCCTTGGGATGACCTCCAGTTTTATATAAGGAATAGAATATAGATATAATTGTTTGTAAAATAGTTAAGAATTATTTTTATATATTTATAATAATAGTACGTTATTTATTAATTTTATATAATGTAATTACATCTTAAATAATAATCTATTCCTTTTAATCTTTAATTATTTTAAAAATAAATATAATTATTTTTTATAATATTTTTAAATTTTATATTTATTAATATTAATAATGGTGGGTTCACCATGTGGTAAGTGCGCTTGCAGCGCTACCTACAAAACCCTGGAATTCCCCACCTATAATTAGATTTTCTTTTATTTCTTTCTTTAAATTAAATATTATTAATTTTATATATAAATCTTTTAATAAATAAATAAATCTTTTATTAAATAAATAAATCTTTTAATAAATAAATAAATTTTAAATATTTTGTAATTATAATTAATTCTTTTAAAATTTATTTATTTATTTATTTTTTTTATTTACCTTTACAGCATAGAAGAATGAGCTCATGCATTTTATAAGGGCCTACCAAGCATTAACCACAAAGATCAAACTAAATGGTACAGTTATTAAGCCCAAGGAAAACACTAGGTTCTTTAGAATATAATTAAACAAGAAATTCAAATAGAACAAATATTTAAAAACAATTAAAACAAAAATAAAAAAACAATAATACACCCTTTCTAAATTAATAACATCAATATAAAATTATAATACAGCTTAAATAAAAGAAATTTATATAAAAATAATATAAAATATAATAATATATAAAATAATAATATAATATATTTTAAATTAAAATTATAAAATAAAAGAATATATTAAAAAATTAAATATTATTTAATTAATTTATTTATAAAAAATTAATAATATATATAAAATAATAAAAATATTATAATTAAAAATAAAATTAGGTTATTTTTTTAATATACTTTTATTTAAATATAATAATAATAATAATTAAATTTTATATAAATAATAAAAATTTTAATTTTAAAATTTAACAAATAAGATAGAAAATTCAAAAATAAGTGGAATTTTAAAGGTTTAGGAAATGGTAGGATTTCCCTGTTATTGTTTAAATATTAAATATATATATTATAAAAATTAAAATTAATTAAAATATTAAATAAAAAGGATATTAATATCTTAAAAAAGCCTTTTTAAATTATTAAATAAAAAGATGGGAATGATATAAGAAGGATATTATTATATCAATAATTTAATTACTATTTTTTAGTATAAAAATCAATAATTAATATTTTAATTTGTAAAAGTATGAAATATTGGTGTTATTATATATATGTATTAAGAAAATAAGATTAAAGATTTTTTTATTTAATAAAAAAATTCTTAGAATAAATATTTTTAAATGTAAATATAATGAAAGAAAAATAATATAATATATAATTTTTAAATATCCCAAATATATTCTAATATGGGCCTATTTTAGATAGAATTTAACCCTAAAAGGTTTTTTAATTGATATAAAGTATAAAAGAATATTATTTAACTTTAATGAAATTTTGTTAATAATTTATTGGTTCTTTAAATAAATTCAACTACCTATATATAAAATAATATTATAATTTATTTAATATAAACATTTTCAAAAGTTTATACTAAATAGGAAAAACCTATAATTAAATAAAAAAATATAAATAATAATATATTAATAGGGTTCTTTAAGAAAATTACATCTATCTGGGATCGTTCTACGCCTACTCCGAACCGTATTCATTGAAATCATCTTCCTTTATATCCACCTCCTCATCCTCCTTCTTATTCTCCTTAATCATATATATTAGGGAATTTTAAATAAAAATAAGTACATTTTTAAAGGGAAGGTCATACTTATTAAGGCTTAAATTTGGATATATTAGGAAATTATTAAAGATCTATAATAAACTATTATTAAAGAATAATAAAACATTTAATATCAATTAAACTTCTTAAATAAAAAATTATTATAATAATAATATATAAAAATAATATAAATTATTAAGAATAAGATAATATATATATATTTCTTTTTAAAATTAATTTTTTATAAATATTATATTATAATTATTAATTATTAATAAAATAAATATAAAATAAAATTATATTATAAAATAATTATAATATTAATAATATTAAAATAAATAATTTTTTTAAGATTATTAAAATATATAAGAATTATAGATCTGATAAATAAAGAATTAAATATAATATAAATAATTATTAAATATTATTAATAATCTTTTAATAAATTTCTTAAGAATTTAAAAATTTTAAAAAAGTTATAATAAAATTTTAATAATTAATTTTTAGAATTGCGTTAGAAAGGTGTAGTTATGTTTTTTATATAATTTCCCATCTTTGGTGAATAAATTGTTTTTATGACGTGTAATTGTACCAGGATTATAATCCTAACGTAATATAATATTGAAGTATTGTATTAAATCTAAAACGTTATAATAATTTTTAATAAAGGGTCCAAAACATTTAAGGAAAATTAATAACGAAATAGAATTGAAAAAATAATAAAATACTTATAAATATATAAGTTTTTTTTTATTTAATATAATATATATATAAAAGTAAAATAAATTTTTTAAAATAATACTGGACCATAAATGCAATAAATATAATAATATTATATTATAATATTGTAAAGCATAAATAAGATATATAAGGAGGATTGAAGTTAATTGGGAAGGGTTATAGGTTAATAATATTATTTTAAACCATTTTAAAAAATAAATATAATATTGTGGTATTAAAAAGAAAATTATAAAAATAAAAATAAATAATTTTACATTTTTATAAAAAATTATTATTCATTTTTATTTTTATAATTTTTTTTAATACCATAATATTATATTTATTTTACAAAATGGTTTAAAATAGTGTTACTAATTTATAACCTTTTTTAATTAATTTTAATCCTTTTTATATATTTTATTTATACTTTGTAATCCTATAATATGATATTATTATATCTATTATGTTTATGGTCCAGTACTATTTTAAAAAGCCTATTTTATTTTTATATATATATTATATTAAAAAGTGTTTTTCCATATTAAGGTTTGATCATTTTTATTAAAAAGTGAGTTCTAATAAGAACATAAGGTAAAATCAAAGTTGTAACAATGTAATTTATTTGGATAAATAATGGATAGGTTTTTTCCAAAATATAGTTCCTACTTGGAACAAATATTAAAAGATAGATTAAATACCTGTAATATATTTTAGGTAAATTGGGGTAGTAATAAATAAATAAATAAAATATATTATATTAAATAAAAAAAAGTTTATATATTTATAAATATTCTATTACCTTTCTAATTTTATCCCATTATTAAATTTCCTTTAATGTTTTGGTCCCTTTACTGGAAACTATCACGGCGTCCTGGACAATTTTTTAAATTAAATTTATAATATTAATATTAATATTCTTAATTTTCTTTTATTAATTTTTTTGGATTAATTATTTTATAATCAATTTACCTTTTAAGACCAATTAATCTTATTTTATTTTATTTTATTTATTTATTTATTATTATTCCGATTTATTTAGAATATATTATAGGTATCCGGTCCATCTTTTGGTATTTGTTCTGGGTAGGAATTGTATTTTAAAAAAATTTATTTATTATTTATTTAATTAAATTATATTATTCTAATTTTAATTTTACTTTTTATTTTTATTAAAATTTATTTTTTAATAAAAATAATTAAATTTTAATATAGAAAAATATTTAATCTATTATAATGTTTAAATTTTATAAAATAATATGGTAATAATTTGGATATAGGGTAATAATGAAATTTAAGATGGTATTATTATTTTTTTTTCAATAAATAATAAAAATATTATTATATTATAAAAAGGTTATTTTGGGGGAGGGTTAGGGTATATATAATTTATACAAAATATAAATATATATAAATAACTTTATATTTCTATGAAAATTATTATTTATTTTTATTTTTACAACCTTTTTTTTAATATTACAATATTATATTTATTTTCCAAAATGGTTCAAAATAATATTACTAATTTATGGCCTTTCCCAATTAATTTTAATCCTTTTTATATATTTTATTTATTTATTTATTTATTTATTTATTACTACCCCAATTTACCTAAAATATATTACAGGTATCCAATTCATCTTTTGGTATTTATTCCAGGTAAGAACTGTGTTCCGGAGAAAACCTACCTGCTACCTATCTAAATAAACTATATTATTATAATTTTGGTTTTATTTTATATTTTTATTAAAATTTATTTTTTAATAAAAATAATTAGATTTTAATATGGAAAAACATTTTATATATTATAATACCTAAATTTTATAAAATAATATAATAATAGTTTAAATATAAAACAATAATAAGATCTAAAATAGCTTTATTATTTTCTTTAATAAATAATAAAAATATTATTATATGATAAAAAAGTTATTCTGGGGGAGGACTAAGATATATATGATTTATATAGGGTATAAATATATATAAATAACCTCATATTTTTGTAAAAAGCCATCACTTATTCTTATTTTTACAATTTTCTTTTTAATATTATAATATTATATTTATTCTCTAAAATGGTTCAAAATAGTACTACTAATTTGTAACCCTTCCCAACTAACCTCAATCCTCTTTGTATGCCTTACTTGCGCTCTGCGATATATATATTTTATTTATATTTTATAATATTATAATATAATATTATTATATTTATTACATTTATAATTTAATATTATTTTAAAAATCTATTTTATTTTTATATATATATTATATTAAATAAAAAAAACTTATATATTTATAAATATTTTATTATTTTTCCAATTTTATTTTATTATTAATTCTTTTTTAAATATTTTAATCCTTTTATTAGAAATTATTATAATATTTTAGACTTAATATAATACTTTAATATTATATTATATTAAAATTATAATCACAATATAATTATTTATTTATTATTTATTTATTACTACCCCGATTTACCTAGAATATATTACAGGTATCCAGTCCATCTTTTACTATTTGTTCCAAATAAAAACCATATTCCAGAAAAAACCTACTTACTACCTATTTAAATAAATAATATTATTATAATTTTAATTTTACTTTATATTTTTATTAAAATTTACCTTTTCATAGAAATAATTAAATTTTAATATAAAAAAATATTTTATATATTATAATATCTAAACTTTATAAAATAATATAACAACAGCCTAAATATAAAATAATAATAAAATCCAAAATAATTTTATTATTTTTTTTAATAAATAATAAAAACGTTATTATATTATAAAGAGATTATTTTAGAAGAAGATTAAAATATATATAATCTATATAAAATATAAATATATATGAATGATCTTACATCTTTATGAAAAACCATTACTTATTCTTATTTTTATAACCTTTTTTTCAACATTACAATATTATATTTATTTTCCAAAATGGTTCAAAATGGTACTACTGATCCGTAGCCCTTCCCGGCTAACTTCAGTCCTCCTTGTATGCCTTGCTTGCGCTCCAATATAATTATATATTATAAAAAAAAAAAATTTACTTATTAAAGATGGGAAATTATATAAGAAGCATGGTTATGCCTTTTTGGTATAATTCTGGGAATCAATTATTAAAGCTTTGTTGTGGCTTTTCCAAGGTTTTTAGGCCCTTGAGAAGCTTATTAGGGGATTATCAATAATGTCTAACAATAATCTTATTTTATAATTATCAATTTAATATTTAATAATAAATATAATTTTTACATGATGAATTAAGATAATATAATTATGTAATTGAATTTATATTGTAAGATTTTGTTAACCTTTATGAAATTAACCCTTTTAAGGTTTTTATAAACTTTTTAAAACATAAATAAGCCTTTAAAAGTTATTTTCTTAGGTATTTAATCAACTTATATTTAATATAATTCTTTAAGAATTATTTATTTATTTATTTATTTATTTATTACTACTCCAATTTACCTAGAATATATTACAGGTATCCAATCCATCATTTAATATTTGTTTTAAATAAGAACCATATTCTAGAAAAAACTTACCCATTACTTATTTAATTAAATTATATTATTATAATTTTAATTTTATTTTATATTTTTAATAAAATTTATTTTTTAATAAAAATAATTAAACTTTAATATAAAAAAAATTTAATATATTATAATATTTAAGTTTTATAAAGTGGTATGATGGCGGTCCGGGTGTGGAACAACGGCAAAATCCAAGATAACTTCATTATTTTCTTCGATAAATAATAAAAACATTAATATTAAAAATTAAAAATTAAAGAAATTAAGGCTTTAAATATTAAAATTATTTAATAAATAAATAATAAGATATATAAATTTAATTATATTAAATTAAATCTTTGAAACTTATATTTATATATTTTCATTAATAATTTATTTACAAATTAAATATATTATTATTTTAAATATTGAAAAATTTATAAATTAAAATAATTTTATTAAAATCATTAATAAAATTATTTATTAATTATTTATTAAATATAAATATATTATTTATAATATATTTATTAATAAAATATATAATATAATCTAAAATTTAATATAAATTATATTATATTAAAATACCTTTTATTACCTAAAAATGTTTTTATTTTTTACATTAATTTATTTTTTATATTAATATTTAATATAAATAGGTACTATTAATAAAAAGAATTTGATAATTAATTTTATAATTTTAAAACAATTATATAAAAGTAGAAAGATAAATGCTATTCATTGGATTTACAGAATTTATAATCTAATTAATATTATAATAAAAATCTTTCTTAATAAAGTTATAAAGATATTAATAAAAGATATCCAAATTAATTTACATTTAAAAGGTTATATAAAAAAATATAATAATTATATATCACTAAATATTATAAATCTTGATAATAAATAAAAGAAATATTATATAATTAATATATTATATATATAAGGATTTTAAACTTATTAAATTTAAAATAAATAACTCTCCTCCTAAAGATTTATAAATATACAAATCTCACTGCATTATTTTACTTATTACTTGCTTTCACTATTATTTCTCTTATACATACATTTAGCTCAACAATAATTTTATTATATATATTATCTAGGATTACAATTTTACAATATATAAAATACAATAAGATCAACTTTCTTTATAATCTTTCCTTTTATTATTTTCTATATTAAATTAATTAATTGGTATTTTTAAAATAATATATTTTTATATCTTAAAATATTTAAAATATTTATTTATTATTTATTTATTATTATATTGCGTTATTTAAATTGAAATTGTTAATTATAATATAAGGTTTGTAAGGAAATCAGTTCTGGAAGGAAGCGCACATAAAAAAAAATTTTTATAAAAATATTCTAAATTAATAAATTTATTAATTTTGTTGTCTATGGAAGAAAACAATGAAGCCATCTTGGATCTTGTCGTTGCCCCACACCTGGGCCGCCGCCATATTATTTCATAAAATTTAAATATTATAATATATAAAATATTTTTTTATATTAAAATTTAATTATTTTTATTAAAAGGTAAATTTTAATAAAAATATAAAATAAAAATAAAATTATAATAATATAATTTGTTCAGATAAGTGGTGGGTAGGTTTTCTCCGGAACACAGTTCTTACTTAGAACAAATATTAAAAGATGGACCGGATATTTATAATATATTTTAAGTAAATCGGGGTAATAATAAATAAATAAATAAATAAATTTATTAATTAATCAATTATAAATATATTATAAAATTATAAATAATTTATTTTATATAAATTTATTAATTTGTTATTTATTATATAATATATAAGGCGTAATTGTTCGTATGTGATTACAGTGTTGTCTTTTAGCTTTTAATAGTTATAAATTTAGTTTATATAATGGAAATGCTTATTGTAGGAATGTTGGTCATGTGACCATGGTGGTACAGACCCACTTTAATCTTGTATTTAACTCCACATATTTTAGTCTCCAACCAAAATATGTTCTTTTTTAAAAAAATCACTTTTAATTAAATTAATATAAATATCCTTATTTTTACTATTATATACAATAGTACCTTATTTATTCAATATTAATTAATAATTAATAACAAATTAATTATAAATTAATTAGGTATTTAAAAGAAAAGAGATAATTTCAATGCTAAATCCTAATAAAAAAAGGTAAATAATTTCGAGATTTCATATTCTAATGTATAATTTTGAACCTAGAATTTTATATTATTGTATATAATTTTAAAAATAATTTATATTAATTTAGGATCTTTAAAAGTGGAAATAGTTTTAGCGTTAAATTTATAATCTAAAATATATATCTATTATATATAAATAGGTGATATTAAAACTTCCTTTATTAGTAAAATGATTTCAAAAAAATTTATATTAATTAAACTATTATATATCTATTATATATTTATATTTACAATATATATTTATATTTATTATAATATTATAATATATTAAAAGAAGGTAATAATATCAAAAATTGCGTTGTATTTCTACCTTACCAGTAAACTTTAAACTTTATCTGAATTTTTTTTCCAATCCTACCTAAAAAATTTTATATATTATAATTACTATTACCTGAAAGTTTAGCACTTGAGGAAAGAACAATTTAACACCTTATAAAATAATTTTATAAAATAAGACCAATATAGTTTCTTTTTATAATAATATATTTACTTATTTCTTTTTTATTATTTTAATTATAATATTATATTCCACCTATTTTTTTTTAAATTTATTATAATTAATAATTAATATGATCAAATTAGCAGAAGAGTTTTGATTAAAATATATTAATAATAAATAATTAGGTATTAATTTTGATATAACTAATGTGATAGTTGTTTCAGTAGTTTGAGTTAATATATATATGGCTAAAAATATAATAAGTTATGATAAAAACATAATTAATGAAAGTTTGTGGTATATTTTCAAGAATGATTTTTATAGTTGAATTCTAACCTATTTTATTAAGATTTAATATTTATTATGTATTAGAGTTAAAGAATACCTTAAATTCTATGGTATTTTTATTAAAATAATATAAAATAACTTATATATATTTATAATTGTTATTAACACAGATTCATTTCCTAAATTCCTTCAAAATAAAGTAAATAATTTATTAAAAATCTATCCCTTTAAATTCAAATCTTTAATTAATTTAATATATTTATATTTATTAAAAGCTATAATAAAGATTATTATAGTTAAAATAGAATCAATAATAATAATACTAATATTACAATTTCTAGCTATAATTGTACAACCCTATCTAACACAATTTATAAATCCTTAATTAATATTTCAAGTACTCTAGCCAATTCTAGCACCCTAGCTAATTCTAGCACCCCAGCCTATTCCAACACCTCAACCCATTCTAATACCTCAACAGGCTCTATAAGTTCCTTAAATACCATAATAACCAATACCTCTAACATAATAATAAATAATCCCTTAAATACTTTAAATACCCTAATAAGCTTAAATAATTCTTTAATATCAACCAACCTAAATATTCCTAATAAACAATCTTATATAATAAGATTAATATATAAATAATATAAAGATTTAATTAAAAATAATATAATAATTTATTATAAGATTATTTGTTTATGGATAGGAAAAATAACTAGTAATATAAAGATTTTAATTTCTTAATTTACTAATTAAATTATATTCCAATAATAACCTTAAATTTAAAAATAAAAAATATAAAATATTGGATAAACAAATTTAAATTTTTTTATTTTATTATTATAAATTCAGAATTAAACCTAATTTATATATTAATACTTATAATATTATGTTAAAAGGAATAGCTTTGAAATTCTTCCATAAATACCTTATATAACAAAATTTTAATTTTAATATAATGATTAATAAAACATATAACTTCTTCCATATTAATAAGAATCTTTAAATATATATATCAAAATAAAAGAACACAATAATTAAGAATATTATATAAAATAATTTTGAAAAAATTTTACCTAAATACCTTAAAATATTAATCATTTAAATATAATATATTTATAAAAATTTATTAATTAATTATATTAAGGAAATCTACTTTAAAGAAGGCTTATATTATATTGTATAAGGATATTTAATATTCCTACCCATTTTTCTTCAATAATTTAATATATTTGAAAATATTTATGCCAATTTTTAAATAATAGTAGGTAATATATATTAAAACTTTCCCAATAAATATAAGATAAAGAATAATTATTATTATGTTAATCAAATTTATTGGAATAACCAAAAACCTTATTAAACAAATTAAGGTAGAAATAAATATTTTAATAATTAAAAATATTTTAATAATAAAAATGGAAAGAAGAAATATTTTATTTATAATAAATTAGATTATTAATTTACTAAATATCCTATATATAAATAATATAATAAATATAATAAATAACATTAATATATATAAGAGTAAAAAATGGGAAACACTAAAAAAGATTTTACAACCTTCCTTATCAATTATAAAAAAATTAATATTAATTATAATAATAATAATATTAATAGTAATAATAATAATTTTAATATATAATACATATAATATATTAACAATAAACATAATAATAATAATTAGATTTAATTATTAATTATATAATATTTTATAAGTTATAATAAAATTAATAGTTCTTAAATTATTAATATCCTTATAAATTAAACAATTTTTCATATATTTATTGTAATAGACATCTTTGGTGATAATTATAAATATTTTGCGGATACAACTCCAGGTCCCCTTTTCACATTTTACCTTAAAAATTAATATTCTTATATATTTCAAGGTATTTTACTTGATATTGGAATAACCAGAATATCATTAAAAGGTAAGATATAGATAAAAATATTACAATATATATATCCTAATATTAAAATGAATATATTTATAATAAGAATATATATTATATAATTTAATAATTATTTAAAATAAAAAAATCTTAATATTATTAACATACTTACCCCATTTAGAACTATCCAATTTCATATCATACCTTATAATATACTATTCTTATTATATCTTTATAATATAAATTATTTAAAAATCTTTTTAAATAATATTAAAAATGTACTCATTTATAAAAATAAATATTACCCTATTATTCAGAAATAAGGACACCTATAATTTCTATTTAACAATAAAAAATAAATAATTACATATTATTATTTAATTGAGAAAGAATTACAATAAATATACAGATATTTTGATCATCCAACTACAAACCAACTCTATTACATTCTTGTAAAAACTAGATATAATGAATTAGATTAAATAATTATTGAAAGAATTAATAAATATTATTACCAATATCAAATGTATGGCAACACACCAGAACAATTTAAGTTCATTATAAAAAATAATATTAATTTTAATTATAATATTTATATTAATATAATATATATTAAAAATAAGTTAATCCTTTATACTATTAATAAAACTATATTATTTTAAATAACAAAATTCCTTAAAGATATAATAATAAAACATATATGGAACATATTAAAAATGATATGGATTAATAACTATCTTAAATTACCTAATAATTTAATATTTAATATTAATACTAATTTCGCAATTAATAAATTCATTTTAAATATAAAAATATTATTAATATTTATTAAAGAAATACCTATTAAAATATATAATTTAATTAAAAAAATTAAATAATATTATAACCTATTATAATAAATATACAAAATAATATTAAAAGATTTTTAAAGTACTTAAACCAATATTTATTACATTTTATAAATGGTTATAAAAGTTATTAATGATATAATAGGATTAGATGATTTAATATCAATATTATTTGTATTTGGAGCATATTTAAAGTTAATAGATAGTTTACTACCCTTTCCTTCTATTATTACTTAAACTATAATTATTAAAAAGGTAATGGATGAAGTTTGTAAATTTAAAGTTAAACAATAAATTAATAATACTTTAGGTATAAAAAATGGATCAAATATATTAAATATATTGAACCTACCTTTCTAATTTAAAATACATATCTACTACAAAAATAATGGTAAAATCAACCTTTATAAACTAATTATTTAAAATAATAAAACCTATATTATTAAAATAAATAAAAAATTAATTAATTTTAGGATTATAGTTATAAAGTTATATCTTTATAATAAATTTATCCATATTTTAAACTTTATAAATAAAGATTCTAATTATAAATATAATAATAATAACAAATATATTCTTAAAATTAAAATACTTATGGTTAAACAATTATAAGGATAATTTCTTAAAAGTAGGAATAAATCCTAACCAATAAACTTTTATAATACAATTTATTTATCTTTTAAGGAAATAATTAATATAAAACTATTATTACAATTACGTTAAAAAAAGAAGATCATTATTTTAAGTTAACCATTTAAAATAATAAATATATAAGAAATTGAAAGACTTATTAGATAAAGAATATTTTTATTCAAAAAATATAATAAAATAAAATATAAAAATGTTTAACTATTCAAATCATAAATTATTTATAAAATTAAAAAAAAGGGTATTAATAAATCATATAAAAAATTATAATTTATTATTTAAAATTATAATAATAAAAGGAAAAAAAAAATACTCATATAATTACTTATAATTTAACATTCCAATCAATAAATTATTATTATATTTATTCCATTTTTATAATAATAAATTAAAGGAATAATTATATAATTCTATAATATTACATAAATGTATACCTAATTAAATATCAATTTAAATCATATTATTATTATTATATTACCTAAAGAATTTAAGGATTATTTTCTTAAAGATACTATAATAATTATTATAAAATTACTTTATGGAATAACTGAAATTGGTATATATTGGTGGGTGATTTATTTTAAATATTATTATAAGAAGCTTTTTATGGTTATGTTAACTTATAATTCATGTTTTTTAGTTTTAGAATTATTTAATTGATTTAATTTAATTAGAATATAAATTAATAATATATTTAGAATATTAGATAAAGTATTTAATAAATTAAAAAAGGATAAAATGAAGAAAATTAAATTTAAGGTAAAGCCTAAATTATATTTTAATAAAAATATCTTATTAATATTTAACAATTATATCATTTTAATTAATAATAATAATAATATTTATTTATATTAGAAAAAATAAGGTAAAAGGATTGTATTAATTTAGAATAGAAAGGATAACACCACTTAATAATATATATAATAATAAATTTGTGGCACTTATATTACTTTTATTTATTAACCTAAAATAATGTTTAATATATATGAAACAATTTAATATAAAAAACCTAGAAAAGCTAAAATTAATAAATTTAATAAACATCTTTAATAATAATTAAACAATTTATTATAAAAATTCCAATATATTAAATTAAATCTTATTACAACAAAGATTTTTATATTTATTAATAAATTATTTATAAATAATAAAGACTTTAATTTTTAAATTAATTTTAAAATTTTTATTATTAATAAAACTATAATAAATAAATTATTTGTGGGAATATTAGTCATGTGACTTGGTGGTGGTACAAGACCCACTTTAATCCTGTATATAACCACGTATTCTGATCGTACGATCAGAATACGTTCTTATCTTCTACAACCACTTTTTACTGAATTGATACAAATACCCTCACTTTTACTATTGCATGCAATAGTACCTTATCCATCCAACACTAATCAATAATTAATAACAAATTGATAATAATAAATTAATTATAGACCAGTTAGGATGCCTGAAAGGGAAGAAACAAATTTAGTAATAAATATGATGACCTTAAGATTTCATATTCCAATATATAATTTTGAACTTAAGGTTTTATATTCTTATATATAGTTTTAAAAACACTCATATTTCGCGTTAAATTTAAATCTTAATAAGAAAAAGTAAGTAACCTTAAGATTTCATATTCTAATACATGGTCTTAAGCCAGAATTTCATGTTCCAGTATATAGTTTTGGAATACCTCGTGCTAATTTAAGATCTCTAGAAGGTAGAGACAGTTTCAACGCTAAATTTACAAGCCAAAATCTATATCCATTATATATAAACAAATAATATCAAGACTTCCTTTGTTAATAAAATGATCTCAGGAGAATCTATACTAATCGAGCTATTTTACATCCATCACACATTTGTATTTATTACAATACCACCTAATAATCGAACCTACATATCCATTACGTACCTATATTTATTACAATACGTACCTATATTTACAACATACGCTTATATTTATATCACCACTTATATTTACAACATCATAAAAATCACTGAAAAAAAGCAACAATAAACACCAAAATCACGTTGCAATTTTACCCCACCAACAAACCTTAAGCTCCACCTAAAAACTTTCAACCCCACCCCCCACTAAAAGATTTTACCTATTACTACTACCTAAAAAAACAATAGCAGCTCAGCACCTAAGGAAATAATAAGCAGCTCTATAAGTACCTCAATAAGCTCCAACAATCCCTTAACCCTATCAAAAAAACCCTCGAAACGTTCTCAATACCAACCATCTTACAATACGAACAATACCAACCATATCCATCAATCAATTCAAACAAACAAATACAACTCTTAAAAAAAAAGAATTATCAAATAAAATCATACATAAATCATTATATATTTCAAAATAATCAATCGTTACACTTTTAAACAAGACTTACAAAAATAACTAAAAATTTCTCTTAATCATCTTCGCATTTTAAAATAAATAACTAAACCTTCTCTTAATCATCTTCACATTTAAAATATATAGATATAAGAGTTCATCAGTTCAGTTTGATAAGAAGCAAAAGGAAGATCACAAAAAGAGCCAATCTTGATACGTTTTAAAACGCTCTAAGATCGTGACCTAGCTGGCGCTCGTACGAAGCAAAATTACAAAGCAACATCACATAACTTCGCGAGAAAAGAAAAAGTTACCAGTATAGGAATATTAATCATATGATTTGGTAGTGGTATAAGACCCACTTTAATCCTGTATATAACCACATATTCTAATTGTACGATTAGAATACGTTCTTATCTTCTACAACTACTTTTTACTGAATTGATACAAATACCCTCACTTTTATTATTGTATACAATAATACCTTATCCATCCAACATTATTTATTATAATTAATAATTTGATTCATTAAAGTTCCATAAAATATAAATGAATTATCCAAAATATTTTAATAAATAAAATTTATATTATAATATATAATATAAATATGATTATTATAATTAAAATAATAATAATATTTATATTTAACAAACTCCAACTCCCCACAACACCTATAATCATATATATTAATTTATTTTTATTCTATAAATGTCTTATTAAACTTAAAATAATAAAAGAAAAACAATTAATAATTAATATTATATTATTCCAATAATCTTATAAATGGTGAAAAATTAATAATATATAATAGATTTATAAATAAAATAATCCAACCAATATAATAATAAAATCTAATACTAATAAAACCCTTATAATATTCATTAATATTAATTATTTTATATTAAAATTATAAAATTGGATTAAATAAACCTAAATAATACAAATAATATCAACCACTTCTTTCAATTAATTTGACAATTTAAACAAATAAACAAATATAATTTCTAAAAAAGAAAAAATTATTAAATAAGATTATATATTATTATATATTTTAAAATAATTAATTATTATATTTTCAAATAAAATTTAAACCATTAATTTATAAATCCTTATTTTTCATTTATTAATAAATTTTCTTTAATCATTTTTATATATTTTTAATAATATTTTTGTTAATAAAATATACCTAATTACAAAATATCTTAAATTATTAATACTAACCTTAATAACCATTAATTTATAATATCACAATATTATTCATTCTATTAGAACATTAATCCAACATTTCTTAAAATATAGACTTATATTATTTCATAAAAAGGTCATTAATTAATTTAATATAAGTAAAAATAAAAGGAAGATTATAGAAAAGAATTAATTTTAACACATTTAAATATTTAAGATTATAATCTTAATTAACATTCATTAATATTACATAACCTTATAAAAAAAAGAAAAAATTGTTAATATGGGAATATTAATCATATGACCATAATAATACAAACCTATTTTAATCTTATATTTAATTTTACATATTTTAATCTCCAACCAAAATACATTCTTTCTTAAAAAAACCACTTTTAATTAAATTAATATAAATACCTTCACTTTTATTATTGTATATAATGGTACCTTATCCATCCAACACTTATAATTCCTTATATCCAGCAATTATATTAAATTTATATTTAAGCTTTAAAGCCAGATTAATATTGGTAATAAAGTATAGGGTTTAAATTGAATTAAAAATATCATATAATATCACATTAGATAAATGTTCCTTATAATTTCAAAATTAATTAGAATTATTATAAGGTAAAAATACACTTAATTAATAACTAATAGCTATTTACAACTAGATTCTAAAAAATTAAGGGCCAAAATAAACTAATGTTATAAAGAATTTAAAGATATTAAATATTGCAATTTAAGTAATTTTATTATATATGCTTACTTAGGGAATATGTTACATAATATATAAGGCATAATTGCTTACGAACAATTATGGCGTCGTTTTTTAGCTCTCAACATTATTATTTGAATTTGGTAAGTTTTGGTGTTAAAATGAGCTTTGGACGGGGTTTTTTGTGTCCCTACCATATATGTAAAGAAACATAAGGGGGTAAACTTATTGAGTAGGTATATCTAGATAGCATCTATCTATCCTATATAGCATAGCTAGACGATCCTATGGCTCTATTACAGCAGGGTCTATTCAACCATTAAGAATACATATGCATTTGAATACGAATTTTACTGCAAATCCCCATTTCGTCGCATGAAATACAATCAGCGATTAGTTGTTGAAAATTTACGTAGCAGAAGCCAACCTCTCCTCCTTGCGCCGCTGTTCTTCCTCTAGAATCTCTCTCTGTCGGTGCGCTGCCTCGCCTGCAGCCTTCACACCCTTCTTTCTCTGACGCTCTTCGTAGAGATCCCTGCTCTTCATGATGCGCTGGACAATAGTACCCGCGTTTACATCTTGGAATTCATGACTCTGGACCTCCTCGAAGATACCCATTTCTTTGGGCACAAGGTACGGATCATACGAGAGCGGCATAAATGCCGTCGGACCGTGGTACACAGCGTCAGGAGTACCCCACGGAGAACTCGTGAGATAAGATTCGGTTGGTGAGAAGGGTGCCCCAAAGATGACGGCGTTAACATACTATTGATCGTTAGCAACGTAGTGATAATTTCAAAAGATGAAAAAAGGTTACATACCCGGCATTGAAGTACGCATAGACCACGCTCATAGATGTTCATAATTGGATAATTGACCCCCTTCCAGTGATTGATAACCTCATCGTCATGAACGCCAGCAACGACGAAAGCGGGACCGTAATCAGGGCCCTTGCCGACTCGTTCGTTGACAGCTTGCTTATCATACCAGCCCTCTTTCCTTGCCAAATTCTCTTCGGCAAGTACAACTTGACGTAGAAATTCAATATGCCCACTAGAAAACAGGTCGAAACCTCCGTCGACGTAAACAACCCTCTGGCCGGGCTTCGGCCCGGGTCCCTTTAGTAGCGAACGGAACGAGCCTTTCTCATCCATAGCCTCTGTCTTCGCAGCTGTGGAAGCTGACCAGAAATACACGTCTGCACCGGGATTCTTTCCCGATTCATCAGTAGCGTACTGGCGAATACGATTTAACATGGCCTCCCCTTCGGCCTTCTTCTCGATTTCGGTACCGCTGCCCTCTTGGCCGTTGAGCACCCTTTCTAGAGACTTGATAAAGTGTGTTCTGGTACATAATAACATACGACCGACAAGATCGGTAGTCGATATGCTAGGAGTGCGTTTAACAACCTTGAAACGACCAGCTGCCTTCACAAAGCGGTAGCAGTCCTCACCACTACTATCAGAGGTGATATCGTCACCGTGCACGACGTATTTGCAACCAAAGTGACTGATGAAATCTAGCTGCGTAACATACGGGGCGTAGGCCACAGACCGGGTAACCCAGCGACAGGCATCCACGGCAGCGAGCCTTTTCATATAAAACCCAGGAGATCAGCAGAATGCTCTTTTTAAAGTACGCTTGATCCAGGAAGAGCTAATCCGTACCGTTCTCGAAGATTCATTACTGTCGGGCCTTTATTTTCGAGGATGGCCTCATCTGAGTGTACGCCAACGTACAACTCCGTACCAAGCTGGCGCGCCTGTAGCATAGCGCCCGCATGGCCGTGGTGGAAGAAATCCCAGCACCCATCGACCCAAATTCGATCATGTAGGAGTTCAGGGGCTGGGGGTCCAGATAGGACCTCTTTTTCCGCATTCATGATATCGAACATTTATGAAGGAGGAAAGGGAGTAAATTGTATTAGATATGTTTACGACGTTTTAAGCATGAGTGGTTGTAGTTGCTTAAGCTGGTTAAACGTGGTTTGTTCTAAGTAGGTGACCTTAAACGAGCGGCCTTGAGTAAGATATCTTTGGGTGCCTAAGGGTAGAATAGGGGGTGAAAAGTACTATATCTAATTTATAAATAATTAATATGTTAACCTGGGATATAATCCCCTCATTCCGGTACCATATCGATAAGAGTTCCGTAACTGTTGGATTAATAAGCCTTAATTAGCTTGGAAAATTCTCCCTTTTATTATAATTTCTTATCCCTGGAGGTGCAAGAGTGGCACAGTGGGGGCGCTAAAAAACTATTAGTAATTTAATTGATCTAAAAGCTCATATATACAATCCCTGAACAAAAAAACCGCATACTTCAAATTTATATATATAAATATAATTATAATTATTCTCTTTAATACCATAATATATAAATATTAATAATATATATATATATAATCATATTAGAATTGATTATAAATTTTATTTATGTATTTAATTTTTGAAAAAGATTAAGAAATTATAAAAAATAGGTTATTATATAATAAATTTCAAATAAAATATATAAATTATTTGAACCTTTAAAATTCATTTTTAAATTGAAAAGAATATATTTACACAAGGTTTAAATATTTATTTATATATATAAGGTTTTTTGGATTTAAATAATTTAATTTAGTTGAATTATATTTAATTGAATATTATATGTTTTATAGAAAAACGTAGATTTTCTATCAAAATCCCTAAATTATATGTATTTTAAAAACTTATAACTTAATCAATCTTATACCTAGAATCTTAGGGAAAGTTGTTATATATATATAATTACTTATAGTTTTATTTATAATTTTTTTAAGTTCATCTTATATCATATATAATTTTATATTAAATTATATTTTATACAAAAAACTAAACCTACTTATATTTATTGTTTTAATATTAATCTTACATGATAATAAGTATAATAAAATCAAAAATAAATATCTTATTAATTGAATGATTTAAAATAAAAAACCAATCAATTTTATTTATTTTCTATATCAAGTTATTTAAGTTTGAATGTTAGGGGTACGAAATTTGAGGTGTGCGGTTTTTTCCGGGATACGGTTCTTACCTGAAATAAATATTAAAAGATGGATTAAATACTTGTATTATTGAATAGGAGCTCTGATAGCTCCTACAGAATATGCCCTGTACTTCAATTAATTTATAATAACCAGAAATTATATAAGTTTGAGGATATAAAGTAATTATATCTTAAAGAAGGTATTAAAATAATGAAGTAAAAGAATTATTATATATAATTATTTAATAATAATAATGCAAATAATAAAAGTTCAAATTAAAAAATATATGTTATTTATATAAAATTATATAAAAATAAGTTTTAAAGAATTATATAGAATTTAAATTAATTAAGTAAGAAAGCAATTATTGAAAGTTTATTTATACTTAAAAAATAGATATATAAACCTTAGAGGTATAGCTAACAAAGTCCTTTAAGGCAGCTCTTATTATATATTCCTATTATATATTCACATTATACCAATTTATTATAATTTAGGCAAAGTGGTATAATAATATATAAATAAATAAATAAAATATGTTTTTTTTAGTAATAGTTTGTAATAATTTTTAATTAAAATATTAAAATATTCAAATATTAAAAAAGTTTAATATTAAAATAAAATCAAAAAGGCAGTAAAACATTTACAAATATATAAGTTTTTTTGTTTAATGTAATATATATATAAATGAAGTAAGTTTTTTTAAATAATATTGGATTATAAATGTAATAAATATGGTAATATCATATTATAATATTACAAAATATAAATAAAATATATAAAAAGATTATAAATTAATAATATCATTTTAAATTATAAATATTATAAATATTATATTATAATATTAAAAAAAGGTTGTAAAAATAAATATAGGTAATGGTTTTTTATAAAAATATAAAATTATTTATATATATTTGTACCTTATATAAATTGTATATACCTTGGCTTTCTTCCAGAATAATTTCTTTATAATATATTAATATTTTTAATATTTATTAAAAAAAATAAAGTTATTTTAGATTTTATTATTATTCTATATTTAGGCTATTATTATATTATTTTATAAAGTTTGAATATTATAATATATTAAAAAAATTTAAATTAAAGTTTAATTAGTTTTATTAAAAGATAAATTTTAATAAAAATATAAGAAATAATTAAAATTATAATGATATAATATTTATTTATTTATTTATTATTACTCCAATTTACCTAAATTATATTACAGGTATCCAGTCCATCTTTTAATATTTATTTTAAATAGGAATTGTATTTTAAAAAAAAACTTCTTTATTATTTATTTAATTAAATTACATTATTATAATTAAAATTATTCTTATGTTTTTAATTAAATTTCTTTTTTTAATTATTTTTATAATTGAGTCACCTTAATTACATAAGTTTTTTTTCTTTTAAGGGGGGGGGGGGGGGGGGTTGTAACGTAATTACATAATTGAAGCTACAAGATTTTATTAGCCTCCATGGAGCTAACCTTTCCAAAGTTTCTATAGGCTTTTTAATACGTAAATAAACCTTTAAGAGTTATTTTCCTGTTTGATTAGCTTAAGTTCTCAAGTTTTCAAGTATAGAATCATCAGTTTTTTTATAATAACGAGTTGGGGTGATAGGGCCAGGACAAAATCCGCTAATTTAACCTTTCTATAGGCTTTTTAATACGTAAATAAGCTTTCAAAAGTTGTTTTGCTGTTTGATCAGCTTAAGTTCTTAAGTTCTCAAGTATAGAATCGTTAGTTTCCATAGAGTTTTGTACGATAAAAATGTAGGGTTAGGGTATATTTTGTAAGAACTATTAAAGCTCCTTAAAAATTGTTTTCTTGTCTGATTAGTTTAAGTTCTTAAGTATAAAATCGTTAATTTTTTATAGAGATTTATACGATAAAATTGCAGGGTATATTTTGTAGGAGTTATTAGAGTTTAAATTTAACATAAATAAACCTTCAAAAATTGTTTTCCGATCTGATCAGCTTAAGTTCTTATGTATAGAATTATTAATTTTTTTATAAAATTTCGTACAATAAAAATATAAGGCATATCCTCCAAAAACTCTTATTTAATTAAAGTTTTTATTTAATTAAAGTTTATATTTAATATATAAATCTTTAAATATTAATTTTTATTTAATTAACTTAAGTTTTTAAATATAAAATTATCAATTTTCCTATAAAAATTCGTACAATAAAACTACAAAAACTTTTATTTAATTAAAGTTTTTATTTAATATAAATAAACCTCTAAAAGTTATTTTCTTATTTAATTAATTTAAACTTTTAAGTATAAAATTATTAATTTTTAAAATTATAAAATTTTATATAATAAAAATATAAGATTAGGGCATATTTTATAAAAATTATTAAAATTTTTATTTAATTAAAATTAATATTCAACATAAATAAATCCTTAGAAGTTGTTTTTTTATCTAATTAGCTTAAGTTCTTGGGTATAAAATTAATAGTTTTTTCATAAAAATTCATACGATAAAAGTGTAAGGCATGTCCTGCAAAAACTCCTATTCAATTAAAGCTTTTATTTAATGTAAATAAATTTTCAAAAATTATTTTTTATTTGATTAATTTAAATTTTTAAGTATAAAATTATTAATTTTCTATAGAGTTTTGTATAATAAAAATGTAAAGTTAAGGTATATTCTGTAAGAGCTTTTATTTAATTAAAATTTATATTTAATATATAAATTCTTAAATATTAATTTTTATTTGATTAGCTTAAGTTTTTAAGCATTAAATTATCAGTTTTTTTATTAAAATTTGTATAATAAAGTGCAAAACATATTTTGTAGGAACTATTAATGCTTTTATTCAATTAAAGCTCATATTTAATATAAATAGGTCCTTAAAAGTTGTTTTCCTATTTGATTAAGTTAAGTTCTCAAGCGTAAAATCGTTAGTTTTCGATAAAGTTTTATATAATAAAATTGCAAGGCATTTTTTGTAAAAGTTCTTATTCAATTAAAATTCCTGTTTAATATAAATAAACCTCTAAAAGTTGTTTTTCTATCTAATTAGCTTAAATTCTTAGGTTCTCAAGTACAAAATTATCAGTTTTTCTATAAAGATTTGTACAATAAAAATATAAGGTATGTCCTACAAGAGCTCCTATTTAATTAAAGTTTTTATTTAATTTGAACTCTTATTTAATTTGAACTTATATTTAATATATAAGCCCTCAAATGTTAATTTTAATTTAATTAATTTAAGTTCTCAAACATAAAATTATTAATTTTCCATAAAATTTTGTATAATAAAAATATAGGGTTAAAATATATCCTGCAAAAGTTATTAAAATTCTTGTTCAATTAAAGCTCCTATTCAACATAAATAAACCTCCAAAAATTATTTTCCAATTTAATTAGTTTAAATTCTTAAACATAAAATTATTAATTTTTTATAAAACTTTATATAATAAAACTGTAAGGTATATCCTACAAAAGCTCTTATTTAATTAAAACTTATATTTAATATAAATAATTTTTTAAAAATTATTTTCCTATTTAATTAACTTAAATTTTTAAATATAAAATTATTAATTTTTAAAACTATAAAATTTTATACAATAAAAATATAAAATTAAAACATATCCTGCAAAAGTTATTAGAGTTTTTTAAAAATTGTTTTCTTATCTAATCAGCTTAAGTTAAGATGCACCTAAACATCAGTTTTTCTATAAAAATTTGTATAATAAAATATAAGGTATATCCTACAAAAGTTATTAAAGTTCTTAATTAATATAAATAAACCTTCAGAAATTATTTTCCTATCTAATCAATTTAAGTTCTTAAAGATAAAATCATTAATTTTTAAAACCATAGAATTTCATACAATAAAAGTATAAAGTTAAGGTATATCTTACAAAAACTAAATTTAATATAAATAAATTATTTTTCTATTTAATCAACTCAAATAAAAATGCATTTAATTATAAATATTTTTTTAAACTTTAAATTTTTAATATGTTTTTTTACCTTTTATTAATTTTTATCAACTCTTATTAATTATTATTAATTATTTATTAATTATTTATTAATTATTTATTAATTTTTTATTAATTTCATATAATAATTTATTGAAAAGTTTTAATATAATATATCAGATTTTGTCCTAAATAATTTTATTTTATATTTTTATTAAAACTTATTTTTTTATAAAAATAATTAAATTTTAATATAGAAAAACTTTTAATATATTATAATATTTAAATTTTGTAAAATAATGAAACAATAATTTAAATCTAAAATAATAATAAAATCTAAAATAACTTTATTATCTTTTTTAATTAGAAAACTTTGTTATATAATAAACTTAAAAGTTTTTTTTCTAAAATTGTACCTGTGGGGGGGTGGGTTGAAATTCTTAAGCTTGGATCAGTTTGTAATAAAATTAATAAGATAAGTAATAAAATAATAATTAATTAATTAAACCTTATTGATTAAGGGGTGTTTATTAGAAAACTTTGTTATGTAATAAACTTAAAAGTTTTTTTTTTAAAATTGTACCTGTGGGGGGGGTGGGTTGAAATTCTTAAACTTGGATTAGTTAATAATAAAATTAATAAGATAAGTAATAAGATAACAATTAGCTAATTAAACCTTATTAATTCAAATAGGCTTACATATATTTACATTAATTAATTAAATTACTTATTCTATAATTAATATATGGTATAGAAATATTAGTGATTTGAAAAAAAAGGGTAATCAATCAAATATCATATATATAAAATATATATTATGCCATGAAAGTATTAACAATTTAAAAAAATAAGGTATTTAATCAAATATTAATATTTTAATATATATTTAATTTAATAAAAAAGGATAATTAATTAAATATTAAAATTTTAAGTATATACCTTAAAAAGATATATAAATTTTTTAAAAATAATTATAAATAATTTATATATAATATTATTATTTCCAAAAATTAACTAATTAAATAATAGGGTTAAAAATATATATTTTGAATAATCAATTAAAAAATTTATATAAAATTTAATTTTAATATAAAAATTTATTATATTTATATTAAATATATAATCTAATCAATTAGAAACCTTAGAAATTTTGGAGGCTTTTGTAAGATTTTGTTAGTCTGTTTTAATTATTATTCATTAATTAAATTAATAGGTATATAAGGTTAATATAATTTATATATTTTAATTAAATATATATATTAATTTTTTTCACCCTTAAATCAAGTTAGTTTTTTTCTTTTTTACTTATTTTAAACCCTATTTTTAACATTATATATTAAATTATATACAATATTATAGTTAGTTTTTTATTAGTTTTTTTATTAGTTCTTTTATTAGATTTTTTATTAGATTTTCTTAACCTTATCTAGCCTCCTTTAGATAACCTCCCTAGTTTCCCCTAGCTGTGCGTTTAGGTGGTTTCACCTGAGACTCGGGGCACCAACTATCATGTAATAGCTGAGGCCTAAATAAGTCGGTACTGGTGATGAACTGATTGTATATTTTCTAGGAATCTATGCTAGGTTCGTGGCGTGGATATTTATACTAAGTCTAGCCCTAGGCGGTGTACAATTCTGCCGGGCCAGGTGGTCCGTGCTTCCAGCAGGATCCACATAGCTTCCCCTAATTGATTTCTTAGTTGATTCCTTAGCTAACCCCCTAGCTAACCCCCTAGTTAACTCCTTAGTTAACCCCTTAATTAATTCTTTAGCCTCCCTTAGTTAACCCCCTTAACTAATAACTTAATTAATCCCTTAATCCTTTTGGCTAGTTCTTAGGTAAGTAGTACTTTTATATTTAATTTCCCTTACCCCTTTACCCCCTGAGGCTAATTTGTATAAATTGTTAATCAAACTAAAATTATTAAGTAAGTATCGCTTAATGGCATTTTGACCTAATTTTATTTAATAATAATTATTTCCAATTATATTTATCTATATTATGGCTAATACTAACCCTCCAAGGTAATAAGGATATCCCTAATAAGTACCACTGGCCTTTGGTATTTAAAGATATATTTATTACTATATCAATTAATTAAAATTAATGTTTTATTTTGAATAGGAAAATTTTATTAAATGCTTAACATTCCATTACTTTAATTATTAAACTTAAATTAATATAATAACACTAATATTTTTAATTTAGGGTTAGAATAATTAAAATTCCAATACTTTTAACAAAATATATTAAATATATATAATTATTTAATAAATATATTAGACTATATATTAAAATCCCAAAACTATTTTATTTTTATTAATTTTAATTTTCTATATAATTAAAAAGTAATTAGCTTTTTTTAATTCCTCTCCTACCCCAATCTTAACCAATATCCTTCTAAATTAGCTATTTCTATTATTACACACATTTTCTTTTACCTTTTACAAACCCAATATTAAATCCCCTTTTATTTGAAATAATATTTAATATATTATTATTTTTTTACATACCCTTAAAAGAAACATTCGGGAATAATGTTACTATTATTTCAAAAAATAATTTAATATGGAATTTAAGAATAATATTTACCAATATTATCATAATTAGAAATGGGATAGAGATATATCATTTGGCGGTATATACCTTTTTTCTTTTAAAAATTATTTTAATTTTAAGATTATTCCAGATTTCCTTCCCATTTTTATATAAATAAAAGAAATAATTATTTCTTAATTACATTATTTTATTAAAGTTTATTAGATTTGGGATTAATAATATTAATATAAAAATTACATTTATTACTTTTTTTAAAATATTATTACTTTATATAAAATATTTTTTCAATTACCAACTAAATTAAATATTATTATATTATATCTTATTAATATACAATTTTAACATTAAATACTCCATAACTTTTAAATTTAACAATAATATATTAAATAATAATTAATATATTTTTAATTATATTATCTAAGGTATTAAAATATTATAATAAATGAGATTCAAATATTATAATTATTAATTAACAATAATATTTTATTAAAAATCCTAAATTAAATCCTAATTACAAATAATAATATTATTAATAATATTTCAAATAAAAATTTAATTAAACTTATAAATATTTATAATACCTTAACCATTCCAGATATTATTATGCCACATTAATAATTTAATACTATTCACAAATTAATTATATTTATTTATTTATTTATTTATTTATTACTACCCCAATTTACCTAAAATATATTATAGGTATCTAATCCATCTTTTAATATTTATTCTAGATAAGAACCATATTCCAAAAAAAACCTACCCACTATTTATCCAAACAAACTACATTACTATAATTTTAGTTTTATTTTATATTCTTATTAAAACTTATCCTTCAATAAAAATAATTAAATTTTAATATAGAAAAACACTTTATACATTATAATACCAACTATATAAAGTGGTATAGTAATAGCCCATATATAAAATAATAATAAAATCTAAAATAGTTTTATTATTTTTTTTAATAAATAATAAAAATATTATTGCATTACAAAAAAATTATTTTAAAAAAAAACCAAGATATATACAATCTATACAAAATATAAATATATATAAATAATTTTACATCTTTATAAAAAACTATTATATATTCTTATTTTTATAATCTTCTTTTTAATATTATAATATTATATTTACTTTCCAAAATAACTTAAAATGGTGCTATTAACCCATAACCCTTTCCAATTAACTTTAATCCTTTTTATATATTTTATTTACATTTTACAATATTATAATATAATATTATTATATCTATTATATTTATAATCTAATACCACCTCAAAAAACCCACTTCATTTTTATATATATATTATATCAAATAAAAAAAAATTTACATATCTATAAATACTCTATTATTTCTTCAATATTATCCCATTATTAACCCTCCTTAAATATTTTAATCCTTTTATAAAAAATTATTTCAACATCTTAAATCTAATATATTATTTTAATATTATATTATATTAAGATTATAATCTCAATATAGTTATATATTATAAAAATAATTTATTTATTAAAAATAAAAAACTGTATAAAAAATGTAATTATATCTTTTTAATATAATTTTGGGAGTTAATTATTAAAACTTTATTATAATTTTTCCAAAATTTTCAAATCCTTAAAAAATTTATTAAAAAATCATTAATAATATTTAACAATTATTCTTATTATATTTAATCCTTTACTCACCAAATTCACAATTCTTATATATTCTAATAATTTTAAGAAAACTATTTATTTTAACGTTATTGATGTTATAATTATCTTATAATGTAACCCCATTTTATATCTATTCCACCAATATTTACTAATTATAATATAGGATTTATAAAAGAATTAATTTTAAAAAAAAATGTATATATATTATTTTATCCCCAGCAATCCACATTATTCCCATATACTATTATTGTAATAATCTTTTACTTAAAAAATTTAATTAATATTAAATGTTTTACCATTCCCCAATAATAATCCACTACAAATCCTTAATAACTTCCCAATATACCTAAACTTAAACCCTAACAAGCACAACCCTCCGTTCAAAAACGCACTTATCCTCATATAAAACTCCTTAATATATATAATCGAAAAGAATAAAGAAAAAGATAAGGAGGCAAATACGGAGGAGAATAATTCCAATAAATACAATTCAGATTAAGTATAGAACAATCTTAAATAAACATAATCCTTCTAAAAAACCCTACTAATATATTATTATTTATATCTTTCTATTTAATTATAGGTTCTTTCTACTTAATTTAAAATTTTTAGAAACATTCACATTAAACAAATTGTAATATTATTTTATACATAAATAATTAAACCTATTTAAAAAATTAATAGGTCATTAATAAGATTTTATTAGGGTTAAATAATGTTTTTTTATAATCTGCATTAATTAAAAAAGTTTTTGGGGTTAAATTTTGTTTAAAATAGGTTTATACCAAAACATATTCAGAATATTCAAAAATTATATACTATACTATTTCCCTTTTATTACATTTACACCTAAAAATATTTATTCCAAAAACCCTTCTATTAAACAAAAAAACCTTCAATCCTATCTTTTTAATATATATTTATAGTAATATCAATACTTCATATTTTTGCAAATTAAAATACCAATTATTAATTTTTATACCAAAAAATAATAACCAAACTATTAACATAATAATATCCTTCTTATATTATTCCCATCTTTTTATTTAATAATTTAAAAGGATTTTTTTAAAATATTAGCGTCCTTTCTATTTAATATTTTAATTAACCTTAATTTCTATAATATATATATTTAATACCTAAATGATAGCAAGGAGATCCTGTTGTTTTCTAGGCCTTTGAGATTCCACCTATTCTTAAATTTTCCGCCTTATTTTTTGAATTTTAAAGTTAAAACCTTTATTATTTATACAAAATTTAACCATTATTATTATTATATTTAAATAAAGATATATTGGGGGGTAATTTAATTTTATCTCCAATTATAATATTTCTATCACTTTATATACACCACTGATTTCCTATAAACAAACCAATTAAATGGTACCCAATTTTTTAATAATACCTTTTATCTTATAATTTTAACTTAAAATGTACTATGCCACTACTTTATATACTATTACATTCTATATTATTTTCATATAGATTTTTTTTGTTTAGGTTGTATTGTAACCTTATGTTAATGTTGTTAGTTTGGAGAGGGTATATTGTTACCTTTTTATTTTTATTTTAATTATTTTTAGGTGTTTATTCCACCTGAATTTTTTATTTAATTATATTCCAAAGAACCTAATATTTTCCTTAAATTTAATAATTATATTATTTAGTTTAATTTTTATGGTTAATATTTGATAGGCCTTTATAAAATGTATGAACTTATTTTTCTATGTTATAAAAATTATACTATATTTTTATACCCAATTTAGGTATGTTTTGTACGCTTATTCTAACCTAATATAATTTTTGGTTATAAAATATTCTATTATTAATATATTTATATTATTTGTGAAGTTAATAATTAGGATATTTTTTTGGTTTAGTTTTTTATATAGGGTGATTATATAAATAATAAATAGGATAGGTAATAATGGGGAGTTTTGTGGGATATTTGCAGTGAGGGAACAAACTTCACTTTTTTTATTATTAAGGATTAATTGTATTTTTTATTTTTTTATGAAGTTGTTAATTTAATTCGTTATTTATATTAGGTATTTTTTTTGATGTAATGTATATGTGAGCCTTTATGGTATAATGTTGTTGAAAATGCCTGAAATATTGAATTGTAAGAATGATGTTATAATATTAGTGCATTATACGGTATATATAGTTTTTGTTATTATCTTAATAGTTATTTTTGTGGATTTAACTAATCTATTTCCTATTTGATTTTTTGGGAATAGTTGGTATTGTTCTGTTATTTTTGTAATGTAATTTGTTATTACCTTTTTAATTATTTTATTTATAGTTTTTAAGAGGGATATTAATTTATAAATGCCTGGGAGGTTTTTTTTTTTTTTAAATTTTCTGGGTTTTGGTAATATTATTGTTATAGTTTTATGGAATGTTTTTAGGTAGTACCTAAATATGAAGTTTTATATTGTAATTATGGTAAATATTTTAAATAATTATTTTTTATATACCTTAAAGAACCCTATTGGTAGTAGGTTTTTGTTGGTAGTTTTTTATGGTTTAATTATTCTTAGAATTGTTTTTATTTTTTCCGGTTTTATTCTTTTAAATATATTGAATTTATTTTTTCGGGGTTTTTCTAACTATGTGGTGGGGTTGGGGATATCCAATAAATCAGCTATGGGGTTTGGGAAAAATCTTATAAATTAATTATAATAATATACAAAATTAATTTACCAAATATTTATATTATTCTTATTTAGAAATTTAAAAAAGATTAATCAATATTATTACTTACTTTTTCTATTTTTTTTTTGAAGGTAAAATTAAATTTATTATTACTTAAAAATGTAAAATCAAATTTAAAAATTATATTAATTATACTTTCTATTAATACAATAATTGTTTTACTTTTTATTTCCAATTTACTTTCATTACATTTAATATATTATATTATTATTAAGTAAATTATTGGAACACCTTTTTTATTAATAAAATTATATTAGTTAATATTATAAATATTAATAAAATTTGCCATATCTTTAATAATAATATTAAAAATAATTAAGTGTTATTATCATCTATTATCCGTTTTTCAGCTAATATTTCCAAAAGTTAATTATACTGGTTTAGGAAATATACAAAATTAAATTCTATAGTTAATATGTTATAATACCCAAATCTTTTTGCTATATTTAACCTTACTAATATATAATAACATTCCCTACAACATCTAATACCCATATATATAAAATAACTAATTACTAATAACCTTAAAAAAACACATATTACCTAAAATAATTTTTAAATTTATCTATATATTACTATTCATTATTTCCATTTTTAATTTATCCTTTTTTTCAAATATATAATAACCCCAATATTTAATATTATTAATTATTAATACCAATACAAATAATAAAACCATAATAATTCCTATTGCTACTTTTTATTATAAAATAATATAATTATTTATTCCAATATAACAACCCTTAAAAATTAAGAAATGTTTATTAATTATTAAACCTTATATATTATTATTATTAATCCTTAATTAAATTATATTTTTAATAAAAACTTTTTAATAATAATAATACCATTACTTATTATTAATCATCTCCAAATAATTATTTTATTGGTTTAGATTTATATATGTTTATTTTTTTATTACCTTTATTTATTTAAAACCATTAATAATTTAATAATAATTAATAAATCCATTAAAAACACCCATTTTATAAATAAAACCACTTTTTAATATAATAATTTATAAGATATTAACATATCTATAATAGCACTTCAACATATATCAATTTAAAATATTAAAATATCCAATTTCTTTTACCAATTCTATTTCCCTTATAAGTTAATATTAAAAACCCTAATTAATAAATTACTTAATCCCTAATATTATACTTACATTACTAAACAAAACAATCCTCATTTTAACCCTTACAACCCAATTATCACAATTAAATAAGGTACAAATACCAATATTACTCCTTATACTTCAATATATACTATTAAAGTTTATATTATTAAATATTATTCCAAAACCAAGAAAAAAACCTAAGCATTCATTAATTTAACTTATGAAATCCTTTTTTATATAAGTAATTTAACATTATTATTATTATTTATTTTAAAATTTATAAATAAAATAATTAGTAAATAAAATATTTTAATGTAGGAAATTATATACAAATTTCTTAGATATTTGTTATAATAAAATTCCTAAATTATTATTTATTTAAATTATTAATTCAAATAAAATTAAATATTATAATTTATTATTAAAGATAATAAAATTTAAAAGAATAAGATGTTATATAAATAATATAAAACTTAACCCATTAATTTCAATTTTTTCAACATTATTTTCTTCCAATAACTTACATTATATAACTAATATCAAAATCCATTTACTCCACAACCCCAAATTAAACCACATATTATAATATATAACTTAAAATATAAATTGAACAATTTATTATAAAAAGATTATTATTAAATCAAATTAATATTATATTATTTATTTTGTTTTAATTTTGATAAAATTTTAATCATTAATAGAATTAAATATTCAATATATAATTTTATTTTTTAAATTTATTACTAATATATTACCTAATTTTATAATTATAATTACTATTATATTATTAATATATTAAAAAATTATAATAAATTTAAAAATAAAAATATATTTATATTAGAGATATTTCACTTTTAAAATACTTTAACTAATTTTAGGCCAAAAGAATATAATATCTTTCAATCTAAATAAAATTAATTTAATATAAAATTTAAAGATTTAATATATAATTAAATACCTCATATTAATAAATATCTTAATATTAATAATAATATAAATTATTAATTAAATATCTAATAAAATCACATAAATCTTAATTCATACATCGTTCAAATCCCAAAAAACATTAAAAATACATTAAATATAAAATAACAAAAATTATATAATTTATATATAAATTATTACCATTCCTTATTAATTAATAAAAATTTATTACAACTCTTTATTAATATTAATAATCTTAAAGGGAATAAAAAAACATACATTTTAAATATCTTATTAACTCATTTATAATTACTTACCAAATATTACAATATTCCTAACCCAATATTACAAATGATTCTTACCAACATTACAACTAATATTATTAACAGCCAAATATTCCATAAGACTTTACACCTTTTTATTAAAAATAATTTTAATGCCCTATTAAATGCAACATTAAATCAAACACAATCAAAACTTAATAACATTTAATATATATTTATTAATAAAAAATTTATAATTAAATTAAAAATATTATTATATATTAACTGTTAATTTTCCAAAATAATAACCATTATTAAATACCAAATATTTAAAGGTTTTAATAGAATAATTATTAAAAACTTTTAATAATTATTATCAATATTCACTAAACTATTATTTTATATAAAAATCTTATTAAATTTAAATAATTTAATTAAATAAAATATTTATTTGCAATTTAATTAAATAATCCAATTAACTATTATAATTTAATAATAAGGTACCAATCAAAAACCATTCCAAAAAATATTAAAAACTATCTATAATACTTAAATTCATCATAATCATTAAAAATTATTTACCCATTATATACAATTTAACCTTAATATAAATAAGGTAATTATATTTAATTCAACCTTATATATTTTCTTTATTTATTATAAAATTAATAAATATAATTACTATTACCTTTTATTCCTTAATTAATCTATTTTTAAGATTTAGGTTACAAAAATAAATCAATAATAAAATAATATATTATCTTAAAATATTAATAATTTAAAATTTTATTTACTTATTATAATTAAGATCCAATATATATTAATAAAAAATCTATAAATAAACCACAAACTAATTAACAATATTATTAATATTATTAAAAATATTATTTAACCTACTAATACAAATTATAAATTATCCCCTCCTTCCATAATATTAATATCTTTTCCCAAATATATTAATCCAAAATTACATCATATCAAAAATAAAATAATAATTCCAATTTTTTAATCACATATTAAATATAATATTAAAAATATTAATTACCAACATTTCCAATTTCCTCTCATAATTATTTTTATTATTATAATTCATAAAACTCAAAATATTATATATAATAAAATAATATTAAATATTTCAAATAAAAAATTTATTCCTAACCTAATATACATAACTATTTCTAAAATAAAAAGGCTTCAAGATTTAATATTTAATATTCCTTTTAAATTAAATACTTTACAACAAAATACTGATAAATTAACAAATTAGCATTTCCAAGATTAGTTATATAAAATACACCACTTAATTTAATAAATTTATAATATATACCAATTCTAAATAAAATCATTATATAACATCAATTTTCAATTTATTAATTAAGCCTTTACTTACAAAGTTTTCTTAACTTAAATTGCTTGTGATTTTCAGAGTATTTTATATATTTAAAATAATCAATTAAATTACTTACTCTATAATTAATATATAGTATGGAAGCATTGGTGATTTAAGAAAATAGGGCAACTAATTAGATATTGGTATTTTAGGTACGTATCTGATTTAATAAAAAAGGGTAATTAATTAGATATTAATATTTTAGGTATGTATTGTGGAAGGGTAATTTAAATTAAATTAATTAGCCAATTAGATTTGAGGGTTAAAAGTACGTACCTAATTTAATAAAAAAGGGTAACCAATTAGATATTGGTATTTCAGGTACGTATTTCAAAAGGATGTATAAATCTTTTAGAAATGATTCCAAATAATTTATATATGGTGTTGCCACCTCCAAAAATCAATTAATTAAATAATAAGGTTAAGAGTACGTACCCTGGAAAATCAATCAAAAAGCTTGTACACAATTTAACTTTAATGTAAAAACTTATTATACCTATATTATATATACAATCTAACTATTGGGAGGTACATACATAAGATAAAAGCAAAATAATAATAAAGCAAATAATAATAAGGGTAAGATTGATATATTAAAGTTATTTAAGAAATAGAAAAGTAAGAAACCTATCCTTATATAATATTAAATATATAAATATTTTTTAATTATAATATATTATATTAAAATATATAAATCATATAATTATTATTTATTTTCTTTTCTTTTTATAATTATATTATAAACTTAATACTCAACTCTTATTTTATTTACTTTTTTAGTTATAAATTAATTTAATTATTCTTCATTAATGTCCATATGGCCTTATTTAAGGATACCTTTATTATAACATTTATAGGATTATATATATTATAAATCCACCAAATATTATTAATTTTCCAATTTTTATATAATTATTATAAAATTATTAAATTAATTATTAATTTTTTCTTATTAATATTACTTATTTAAATGAAATATTAATATAAAGAAAAAGAATTAATATATAAGATTAATAAGGCTTTGGATAGTGAAAGACATTTTAAAATAATATTGATTATATAATAAATAATATATTTAATATTAAAATTTTAGATTATTTTATAAATTTTATTGGTAAGTATATTTTAAGTGATATATTTGCATTTGATGGATAATTAATGGATAATATTATTAATAATTTAAATTTTATTATTTTAATTAATTAATTCTTTATTATTTAATATAATAATATAATTAATTTATAAATTTAAATCTTTATTATTTATAAATAAGTTATTAATAAAAATATATAGATATAAACTTTGGGAATTTAAATTAATATAATTAAATTTTTACATTTAATTATTTATTTATTATTTAATTTAAATATTAAAGGCTTTTATTTTTTTAGGGTTTGATTTTAAATATTCAATTATTATTAAATAATTAAAAGTTATTTTGGGTTAATAAATGGAAAAGATGTATGTTCTTTATGCCCATTATTTTACAAATTTTTTAATTATATTTAATAATTTTATATCTAATTATTTAATTTTCTTAATTTATCTTTTTTATATAATAATTATATTATAATTTTTTTATAAATAATAATATATAAATTATTAAAATCTTTAATTTTAATATTTAATATCTTTTAGGGGTATGTTTTAATCCTGGTTTTAATAAATATTTTATTTTCTATTATTAGGAATTTTATGATATTAATATTTAAAATATTATTTATTTAAAAACTTGTGGGAATATTAATCATATGATTGTAATAATATAAAACCCACTTTAATCCTATATATAAATCATATATTCTAATTGTATAATCAAAATATATTCTTATTTTTTTATATATTACTTTTAATTGAATTTACAAATACCCTTATTTTTTACTATTATATATAATAGTACCTTATCCATCCAATATTAATTAATAATTAATAACAAATTAATATAATAAGTTAATTATAGATCAGTTAAGATGCCCGAAAAGGAAGAAACAAATTTAGTAATAAATACGATGATCTTAAGATTTCATATTATTATACATAGTTTTAAACCTAAGATTTCATGTTTTTATATATGGTTTTAAGAATATTTATATTTTGTATTAGATTTGAATCTTGATAATAAGAGGCAAGCGACCTTAGGATTTCATGTTCCAATATATAGTCTTAAGCCAGAATTTTATGTTCTAGTGTATGGTTTTGGAATACCTTGTATTAACTTAGGATTTTTGGAAGGTAGAGATAGTTTTAACGTTGAATTTACAGGCTAAGATCTATATCCATCCTATATAAATAAATAATATTAAAGCTTTTTTCATTGATGAAATAGTTTCGAAAGAATTTATATTAATTAAATTGTTTATGCGTTTATCATATATTTATATTTATTATAACATTACTTAATAAATAAGAATTATATGTTAAATACATACTTGTGTTTATTACAATATTACAAGAATTATTAAGAAAGAGTAATAAAATATTAAGATCATGTTGCGATTTTACCTTATTAATAAATCTTAAGTTTTATTTGAAAATTTTTAATCTTACCCCTTATTAAGAAGGTTTTACTTATTATTATTATCTGAGGAGATAATAGTAGTTTAATATTTGAAGAAATAATAATAACTTAATATTTAAAGAATAATAAATAGTTTTATAAACATTTTAATAAATTTTATAAATAAATATTTTAATAAGTTCCAATAATCTTTCAACCTTATTAAAAAAGCCTTCGAAATGTTTTTAATACTAATTAATTTTATAATATAAATAATATTAATTATATTTATTAATTAATTTAAATAAATATAATTTTTAAAAAAAAAATTATTAAATAAGATTATATATTTTAAAATAATTAATTGTTACATTTTTAAATAAAGCTTACAAAAATAATTAAACTTTCTTTTAATTATCTTCATATTTTGGGATATAAATATAAAAGGTTATTAATTTAATTTAATTTAAATAAAAATAAAAGGAAGATTATAAAAAGAACCAATCTTAATACATTTTTAAAATGTTTTAAAATCATAATCTAACTGGCGTTCATATGAAATAACATTATATAATTTTATGAGAAAAGAAAAAGTTATTAGTATAAGAATATTAATCATATAATTGTAATAATATAAAACCCACCTTAATCCTATATATAAACCACATATTCTGATTATATAATTAGAATACATTCTTATCTTTTTACATACCACTTTTAACTGAATTTACAAATACCCTCATTTTTTATTATTGTATGCAATGGTACCTTATCCATCCAATAAACTTGTAATTTTAAATAAAACTATATTTATTATTAATAGATATAGATTAAATATTAATGACCTTATATTAAATTCCTTTTAATAATAATATAAATAAATTTTAAATTAATATATTTTTAATTTAATTTAATTATATAATAATCTAATAATATATAATAATATTTCTTTAAAATGTTTATTTTTTAATTTTATTAATAATTATATAAATATTATTTATTATATAAATATTTTAAATTAAATATATATTATAATAATATCTTTTATTATAA
>MU623540.1:16654-47161 GCA_025201765.1 Daldinia sp. FL1419 | reverse complement strand
AAAATCCTCTTTATATGCATAAATACACTCAAATAATGCATATGTATCCTATATTTTAGGTTTAGTACCCAAAAAAGATGGCTCGTGCACACCTCGAACATAATATTACCCTTTCCAGCCCAAAATCCTGATTTTGGCAAAGTGTCACATATGGGCCTCCGTACACGGACGCCGCTTACTATCGTGCTTTTAGCATGTGGCAGCAAGGATCCTCTGGCTGGTCTTCTGCAAAATCCATAGAATATACCCCCACCCATCATCTTATCAGATGATCTGATAAAGATTTGCATCTCTCGATCGTCGGCGAAGAACAGGGAGGTTTCGGAAGGTGTCAAAATGTTTATTCGGCCGCCGGATTTATTACTCTTTAAGGGGAAGCGCCCCTTGCAAAGTTGTTGTTTGGATCCGCTGTCGGTTGCCGCCAACCTACTCGCAGAGCCCAACATCACAAGGTAGTCTTTTAAGCTGAGGTCTAAGTAGCAATTCTAGACCTGAAACAAGTAGGGCTCGAAGTCGTAGTGTTGCGAGATTTTGTATAATCGTAGTCTGTGCCGATCGCTACTTAACAAATGCCACCGCCCGGTCCTCCCTCTTCATCTGAATCTCACCAGCCGTGTCTCTAATTTGGACGATAATATACGCGACTTATAACGGCCTGGCCTACAATGGCGACAATCTCTACCGTCCAGACGCCTGCCCCTACCGGTCGCGATGTCGAGAAGGACCCCATACCCGTTCGGCCCGCAACCGAGGTACCCGAGGGCTCCAAGATCGAATCAGACGACGACTCGGCGCACATACAAGACGGCGTTAAACGAGTGGAAGCCGTCACTAGCGTGTGGTCTAGCAAGTTGTTATGGACAACTTTTGCTCTGTAAGTCGCCAAGTTTTGCAAAGCCCGTACGGTCAATTTCTAACGGCCCTAGCCTCTGGCTGGTATCGTTCGTCTCCGCGCTGTTGGCGTCCATCGACACCGCCCTATCGCCATACGTCACGTCCTCCTTCTCGAGGCACGGCCTACTAGCGGTTATCAATATAGCCGCGAGAGTAATAGGCGGCGTTGTTACGCTCAGCCTCGGAAAGCTTCTCAATATCAGAGGACGTATGGAGGGGTTCGTAGGTTCTCTACTTCTGATTACCGTCGGTATGATCATGAAGGCGACCTGCCGAAATGTCGAGACCTACGCCGCGGCCCAAGTATTCACGTGGGTTGGCAACGTAGCCCTGGGCTTTGTTATCGAAGTCTTCGTGGCCGATATCACCACCCTAAAGAATCGAATGATCATATTTGCGCTTAATTCGACTCCCAACCTCGCGACTACCTTCGCGGGTCCTCGAATCGCCGAACTGTTTTACAAAAAGGTCAACTTCAGATGGGCGTTTGGTGCTTTCACTATCATCTTGCTCGTTGTATCTTTACCTGTGGTTGCTATCCTCTTCTACCACGAACGGAAGGCGAAGAAGTTGGGCTTGTTGCGTCCTAAGTCAGGCCGTAGGCCAATACAGTCAATTCTACACTATGTTATCGAATTCGATGGTAAGCATTATCAGGACTAGTCGGACGGTATTTCCACCGCTAACTTCACACGTCGTCTAGTTGTCGGTGCGATTTTCATCTCGGCAGGGTTCACACTCATTCTTCTCCCTTTCAGCCTCGTAAACTCGGCCTCGCACTCGTGGCAAAGCGCAAGCGTCATCGTCATGATTGTGATGGGTGTCGTCTGCCTCGCTGCTTTCGTGATCTGGGAGAAGCTTTTCGCCCGTGTCAAGTTCTTCCCTTTCGAGTTCCTGAAGGACAGGACCTTCTTGGGCGCCGTGCTGGCGTACTTCGTAGTTTTTATGACGACCTTGTTAGTCTCCCCTTTATTCTTGCTCGACTAGCAAACTTGATTAGCCGATGCTAATACTCGACGTAGCATATGGGATGCTTATTACAGCTCCTACCTTCAGGTTGTTCAAGGCCTCAGCATCAGCATCGCGAATTATGTACTCAACGCTTACTCTCTTACCTCGTACTTCACCGGTCCATTCATCGCCTTGTAAGGAAACCGGAAATCCCCTTTCATTTACCCCAAGGCTGTTGACAAATATTAACATCATCTCAGATACATTCGCTATACCGGTCACGCCAAATACCCTGCTCTAGTGGCTATTCCCATTTATCTGCTGGGTACGGCTCTCATAATATACTTCAGAGTACCCGGTGCTCAGGTCGGCTATCTCGCCATGTGCCAAGTCCTTGTCGGCTTCGGAGTGGGCATGATTAATCAGATGTCCCAGCTTATTACTATGGCGTCTGTTAGCCATCAGGATGTTGCCGTCGCCCTCGCCATCTACGGATTATTCGGCTCCGTTGGGTCTTCGGTTGGCTACGCTGTTGCTGGCGGTATCTGGACGAATATCCTTCCAGTTAAACTATACGAATTCCTCCCCGAGGATAGCAAGAACATGACCGCGGCGATTTACGGAGATATAAACAAGCAAATGCAATACCCGATCGGCACGCCAATTCGAGATGCCGTCATCGAAGCATACGGAGACGTGATGAGGAAGATGGTCATTGTCGGCTCTGCGCTTATTCCTCTGACCATCATTTGCGTCCTTGTTTGGAGAAATATCAACGTCAAGAAGCTCGAGACGGTTGAGAAGCGATCTAGGGGAAATGTGTTCTAAAGCGTACCTACCTACCTAGATGCCATGGGACTAGCAGGTTATCCTCAGGTGATGTTATAGAGCTTTCGTAGGAATAACCACGTTCCCTATACGTACCTCATCATAGTCATTTATTTCTACCTTCATAGAGCCCGGGGACGAGTCTACGACCAAAAGCAAAGCACAGCATAATTTACGACCGATCCGTGATACACGCCACCATCTTATTGCCTATCCATAGCCCGACCTATAACCTACGAGGACCGTCTGATATTCAGACGAATATTTCTTTGCTTAACTCTATAGAAATTTGTATTTGTCACTTACCATTACTATCTACGAACGATTTAACCTAGAGCAGTCAGCGCTAGCGTTTCGCCGGCTCTGAAAAATTGTAATGTGTAAATATGAGTCCCTGATATACAGTCAAATGAGCAAGGGAATACACAAATACCTATTAATCCTTGATACGACCGATATGCGGCTAGAAAAAGAAAGGGATCTCACACAGCACATGCAATTTATCTGAAACCTTACCAATGCCGCGGCCGAGTGAGGATAGAAATCACCACCGCGTTACAAGATGATGAAGTTTTAGAAAGTCGGCAAGTAAACCACTCTCAGAACACGCGGCCGTAGCATGGCTTGCGGCTTGAAGCATCGCGTCATAAAATGTGCATTTTGTCGAGGGACCCAATATAGCGTAATATTTATCATACATGGCATCTCTAGGGTATGTTAGCAGTATATGGCGGCGTGAAACCAATACCCGGCTTCGCTACGGCAAGACGCTGCGATGTTTCACTCTGGAGGCGCTCAACCTGATCCTGCATCGGTCGTAGCTTGCTACGATTCGAATTATCCTCGGACTAGAAAATGTCTAAAATACTGGGTTACTTGGAACACGCGTATTTCAAAATGCTTGACGGCTGAAAAGACTCGAGTGTCACAGTTTATATATGACCCAGCACATAAAAGCAAGACAGTGGCACCCAAATAAATGCCTAATCTAATTCCCCAGGTCCCAGGAGGTAAGTCTCTATCAAATATTTCCTCTTCGCGTTTCTTTTTTGAACTTTCCCTTCTGACGAATAGAGAGGTTTTAAAACATTCGACCGACCCAGAGCTCAACATAGTGCCATAGTATTGCTTAGTATTGCTGCCTAGGTAGTCTACCGATATAATTCGACAATAAGAACCTGAGCCACTCGGAATCTGCAGATGTCGTAGTCGATATACAAGGATTTCGTTTATTCTCGATTCACCAACACTCTACAACCGCAATCCATGAATGTCTTACCCTTGTCTCGGGCTTTGCGTCGATGATAGTAGTGATTTCCTCATTACACGGGTTCGTCTAAGAAACAGATTCACGCGGGGTATACCACGCTCCGGCCGGAAACAAGATGCTGAATATCAGTTGGCGATTATCCAGATGACGCGCAAATCTCTAGAAGGTGTGCCATGTGAAGATATTATCGAGATATATTGACCCCAGGCATCATATAGAAAGTTTGGAAGCTTGTATGAGGCGGAGATGGGTACACGAACAATTCAGCCCTCAGGAAGAAATCACCTGAGAAGCCAGGTTAGATATTTACCTACCTAATATAGATATCGATCTGAGGCTACGAAATTCTATAAAATGGCCTCGTTTAGCTTCGCGTAATTCCAATCATCTAGATTCTTGAACAGGTAGGACTTTCGTATCTCTCGAGGCTAACAAGCCCACGCGCGGCAAATCGTCGAAGGCAAGGACTCGCCTTTGTAGTACGCCAAGCTCCTCATCGATCCATGTCGCGACTCCTCAGCTCTTGAACGTTTGTTTCGACGCCACCAGTCCCCCGGGCTAATCTAGAGTGGCCGGGTGGACGAAACAAACTGCCAAGTGTCGCTACCGTCCAAAATTTCAAATCGAGACTCGGCCCTAAGCTTCAAAGGGGCCATTCCCGTGGTTTCTTATGGTATAAGCTATCCATACGCGATCCGAACCAGAATCAACACTCAGAGACGAACATGTGCACGTATTACTATCTTCATTACCACCACCTGGCTCCTTGTACCCGGGGCATCGAGTACGCGATGCATTATTCTTTCTGCCCAAACTCGACCCCCGGAACCTCAAGTTCGAGCTACCCGAGTCCTATCAACACGCAAAACGTCGGAAACGGAGAGCGATGGGCCCAACACCCTTGCGAAGCGCTTAGTTACGCCCCAGAGCTGAACTCCGTTGGGGGCCCAGGCTATAACAACTCTTGCTGTTCTGGGAACTGCCTTATCTCACAGAGATGCAGTACCGGCAGCTGCAGGCTAGAGGATCTCGGCGGATGCTGGATTTGTTGCCGATGCAGTCGCGGAGGGAATACTCTGAGGTGGTGCATCCGTCCAATGAAAAAGATTCCCGATGCTCTCTGTTCTCACCCGATATGTCAAAACTGTCGTCCGGATCGTGGATAGATATATGCGTGCGGAGGAGATAAAAGCCCAATGCTACGCTACTCCCCCCTCTCCGACGCTTTCGAGACCTCAATACTCTGTCCTTCTCATCGAGAAGTTAGGATGGGTAAGCCAAGAAGAGCCTCCTCGATGGTAGGAGCTGGGACTGAGACCCGTGTCGAATTTGGGAAGCCATGCTAGATTATATTGGTTGCATTATTGGGTTCTCATTACGAGATCGGCGACTTCGCCACGTGGTAGTTTGATCTAATGTATGACAACTTTTGATAGTTGCGCTCGCCTTGGTGAGTCCCGTGAAGAATATTTTTGCTTTTCTAGAAGTAATCTGTCTTTCCACACAAATGTGGCTTCCCGAGCGATCCTACATCATCTTGCGTGTACCCCAGGCTCCCCTGGATATTGGTACCGCGCGGATGGTTGCTTCGCCCGAGGCTCCAGATCATCCAGAGCGTCGGGACGTGATTCGACTGCGCTAGGCGAGCGCACCGCACTATGAGCAATGATTACAATTCACACGTGGGGTTTTAGTCCAATAATTTCCAGATTCGTGGAATAGATAGGTACGCTAGGCTTGGTCGCCGACACCTCAAAATAATCTTTGTCTGATCTACAGGTATTTTCTGAGCACGTACGATGGGAGTTAAACACGTTCTATTGCACACTACGCAGAAGCTAGGACGAAGCGCAGCCGGTCCCGAAGATAAGAACCACGCGTGTGCCGTCCGTCCCAGCGCCGAGAGAGAGAGAGAGGCAGAGAGAGAGAGTGTGTGTGTGGACGTAGCTAACATGACCTCGCCCTATTTCCCTCTTCTCCATTCTGCATAGCCTAAGACAACCCACCTAGGAACCGTATAATAATCATGTGCACCGAAACAGCCTACACGCTCCGATGTGAGCACGTCGTCACTCGGACTCTCTACTGCTCGGACGCTCCGCCACAATCTCGACAGTCACGCAAGGAACGGAGGACCTGTCACAGGGTCATTCGAAATGCCGTACCTTGGCCGCCCCCACCACAGTTTGGGACACAAGCCACGTGCCCTTTGGCGAACTGCCCCTTTGAAGAGCGAGGAGGGTATTGGAACTGCTGCTGGTGCGGTAAAGAGTGGAATGACCAAGGCAAGTCGACGGTACCATCCCAATCACGGATCGAGGCTCTCGTTTCTGACGTTGCCTTAGGTCGTTGCGGCTGTGTGATGATTATCGACAGACAGGAGTACCGCTGTGGACATATTTGCTGCGAAACGTGCGAAGCGGCTACCGAGGCCCAGTAGACTTGCGGAGCTACGATGACGGCAAAGCTACAGGTAAGATATGTCAGCAGCTTATACGGGAAAAGCTCGCTAACCGGAAACGAGGCCTCGACGGTCGCGCTGACAGATGGGGAAAGACCGTCTGTACATAGGAAGATGACTTTAAGCCGTAGGTTAGCTTTGAGATATCTCCATTGGAGCTGTGGACGATCAGACGTGGCGAGCTCGAACGAAAAAGACCGAGGTGACGGTCACGGGAGCCACAGAGAACTAAATAGGAAGGTGATTTAAAAGCAATAATATCCCATTCTAAAAACTATGCGAGATAAAAGGCCCCTTCAACGCTGGGCCACGCCGAATGTGCCGTCGCTAGTTCGTGATATTGCTCCGAGCGCGTCGCCGTGGTCAAATAAAGCCGTGAACGTCGATTTAGGTTGGAGTCGAAGTCGAAGAGGACTACTTAGGGGACGTCAGACGTGAAAGATTACCGATTAGTAGGCGAAGAAAAAAAAAAGTAAAAAAAAAAAAAAAGCATCTTTTCTCAGCCAACCTAATTCAGCTCCTTGGTTACCGGTCGATTGCAGATCTGTACATGGCGCCAATTAACTAGAATATCCTCCAGGTCTCAGTCTTGAAAAGCAAATAGCTTGGTCATCTACATCTCGGCAATATACGGCGTCGTACATGATGCACATGTGTGTCAAGCAACCAATAGTGAGCCCGGTTAAGGGGGAGGAAGAATAAGCATAGATGGGCTGACCCAGCAGAGCGCGAATATCGCGATTGGACTGTAGGTTTCGATCGGAGGCGCTCATAGTTGCACTAATTCGCACATTCACACTGCTACCCGAGACAAAAGATCTGTACCTCGCCCAGGCCTCTGCCGTCGGTCCTGGGACGAGGGGACACGCTCGCCAATACGAAGAACAGGGCTGCTGATCCTTACCCCCGGAAATCTTTTTCTCTCGACGTGCCGCAGAGATGGGGCGTCTTGCTTGTGACGCACCAGATAGGGGGGAACGTGTGTCTTCTTCATTATCGACACAAGGATGATCGAGGCTGGAACTTGTGCGTTGGGAGATGAAAAGACCAACGGGCTGCTAGCGCTCACGTAGCCCCCGGAGAAATACGTGGGGTTCCTACGAGTACGGGTCAGCCATATAAAAGGTTGACGATGTCCGGGACTCGGATTTGAGATCGCTCGGCTCGTCCTCTCCGCCAAAACATCAGCTTCGTAGCTGCACGCCGTCATCCTATTCCAGCCCTCGCACCAAAAAAACCGGCGAAAATGTGCCACGGACACCCTCATTACCATCCCTGCTCTCACACGTCGGTTAAGTGGCTGTACTGTCCGGAAGCCATGTTCGATCTGGACACGGGATATGAGACACCCTGCTCGAACCCGATCTACTCGACGCCGCAGCCAACCAACGTCGACTGTCCCCTGCAGAACTGCAACTTCAAGGCTCTGATGGGGAGCTGGAACTGCTGCGTATGCGGCAAAGGTCCTAATACCCAAGGGTGGTGCACCTCGCTAGGTCGTAGGACGGATTGGAATCCCCTGACGAGACAGGTCGAGGAGATGGAAATGCCTTGTGGGCATGGTTGCTGCAGCTCCTGCAGTCCATCCTGTGAGGGTATGAACTACACTGTCGTGCACGTGAGAATAGATCCCCCTGACTATTCATAGCGACGTCGCGAGGCGCGAGTCCGGAAATATCGTTCGAAGTCCGAAAGGGGAAGAGCAGCCGCAAGGCTCACAATACGGCGCGAGGCTCCTCGCACAAGCGCGGAACGGCGTACGAATTCAGCCACAGCAACGGAAATTGTCCTACCGTGACAGAGGAGAGCGAATCGGTCACATCGTCAACCCCAAACCTCCGAGGATCCCGCCGAGTAAGTCACGATACGAGCGCCGAACATGCGAAAAAACAAAAAATACAGAACGGGAAGAAGAAATCGCACAGCAAGGGTCGTCTCCCGTATTGAATGGTTCACAAATGCGAGCAGACCCCACCAAGTCCCGGTTCGTGCGGCGGAGAAATAAAGACGGGCTGATATGAGATGTACGGGATACACGAATCCGTACCGACGAAGGAGAAGACCAGTCTCTACTGGCTTTTTTTTGGGCTGGCAATAAACCACACTCGCTCGGTATAACAGTCAGTTAATAACGGAAGCACTGCTGAATGGTAGTACCCTCATAGAGGGCTATACCGCGTCCTTAGGAAAGCATACGGAGAGGAAGGGGAATCCGTGAAACGTGCCATATACGTGACTGGCCTAGTCCTACCAGCACGCTCGATCGGTTGGTACCTCGACGCCTTTTTCGCTTCGGCGAGAGTCGCGTCGGGCGTACAATTAGTTATGGTAGAGCGATGGCGGTAAATCTCGTCGCTTTAGCGAACCCAAAATGTATCATGTCATTCTGCTGCCCTCGCCGTCTAGGCTGTTCCTTTCAGGTGTTATTAGTATACGCGATCGGTTTCCTCCCAACATCACCGCGCCCTATGCGAGGTGGACTTACTGCTAAACCGCACCCAGCTCTCGCTAATTCGAATCACGTATGACCGAGGAACCCGTACGGGTTTCAACGTGAGCACCGTCCTTTGTTTAATATCCGCTAGCTAAGACAGCCATACTCCTTCGACAAAGGAAAGTCCTTAATCGATCCGGGCGGGTCGCCACGGGCTGTAACCAACTTATCGGTAACAAAGTGAGACTAGATGAAACCCGGGGGCGTCGCGAGTTACTAGGGTCTATCAAAAGGCACGGAGACGTGTTGATTCCTATAGCGAGAGGCAAATATCCGGTAGAGGAAACGCGCCGGGACGTATCACGTACGGTTAGATGATATAAATCCCCACGCCAACGAGGGCGCCTCGCCTTGATAGAACCCCAGACGAGCAAAAGTGTGTAGCGCGCGCACGCCTAGTAGCGGTTGAATTAAGAATTGGAACCTCGCCTGAGGTCTCAGCCGCCGGTTAGCAACTTATCGTAAGCTGGCAAATACAATATCCAGCTCGGGCCTCGTGGTGAACCTATCTACTATGTAGGTACCTGTCAGCTTACGTGCTATGGATGTTAATTGGAGGATGGCAGGCGGACCAAGACATTATCAAAAGCGGGCCTGTGGTGTCGAAGGAGGCTGTCCTACATACAGTTTACCGTCACAGCTTACCCTCGAAGTTCGACGTGCCTCGGACGGGTTGGATCGGTTTGCGGTTCCGTAGGTTACCCAGGGAAAGGGTTGAGCTACCTAGGTAGGCAGGCAACCCACGCGAATTGGAAAGAAAATATCGTAGCGTACGAATATTACCAAGAAACCTAGGAGATACGAATACTTCGTCTCCTATTGCACGATGTGCATGAAACGTATAAAAGACCCCTTGCCAGGTATTCAAGGGAATGTCAATACCCCAGGGTTACATTCAGCTTACCTTACCGCCACGTGCGCTACATGCAGGTCTGACGAAAGCTGTAAGATAGGCTGGACCGTGCAGGGATCCCTTGACCGTATGTCTTGTAATTAACAGCGATCCAGACGTTAGATAGCGAAGAAGGGAAATTTCCTAGGCCTGGTTGGCGGGCTGACGAGGTGATAACTGCATGTGTCTGTGTGATACATGCTTAGCCTACCTACCCGAGGTACGCATTCGGTCTCTTTTCCGTATTGGAGCGCGAGTCGCGTATCGTTGCTTATCCCCCTAATGAGACTAAGAAGTAGAACAGAACTACTCCTCGATCGACACGATGATCATTGGGCCACGTGCTAGTCTCCATGGAACTCTAGCCAACAAGAGATGGCGAGGGGAAGAACCTTGCAGACACAAGTTGCCAAGCAAAATACGTCCGGGCGTCCAGGGTTACGAGTTTGGGTCGTTCGGTGAGGATGACCCTAGCCGACCTCCGCACGCGGCAATTAGCGCATGGTAAAGGTAATTAAGGTAAGAGTTGATGTTATCATGACCTCTAAGGTGATGAATCTGTTTACTCTCAGCAATAAAATGCCGCCAAACGCCAATATCTGGAACATAGTGTACCTAGCTATATGGGTAACGAAGAGGTGGGCATGCCTTCGCGTGTATCGTATCGCATTATATTAGATAGGCTACGCAGACGTTATGTCGGTACATGTATGAAGCAGCAACCGCAGGATCTAATAGCGTAGTCGTCATGTTGCATGATCAGCGCAATCCGAACTCAAGACAGATGTCGAGCGGAGTCAACCAGGTACCGTTTAGTCTAATGTCAACTTCCATTCCTGCCGGATATACGCGAACTCGCGGGGATATTGTGGCAAGAAAACATGAGGTATACATAGTACATTCTAGGTAAAGCAACGAGATGAGAAGGATACGATACTAGTGAAATAATAAGAGGCCAGCTGAGTCCCTTGGGTTGTTCCGAGTGGGATGTTTTGATTTTCACAAGCGTACCTACCCAATCCAGCCAAGTATTATATTAGAGGCGTTTATATGTAGGTACCTATCTGGGTAGCCTTGTTCATGTAGGTAGTTGAGCGGCAGGATCAGAGCCATGTGGCCACCGTTATTCCTGGTAAAAAGACTTGTGGTAAAAGATGTTACCTAAATAGATTTGATAAGGATGGTTTACCTGAGATGGGTATGATATAATGTTGCTTAATTTGTTAATTATATGATGATCTATCAACCTGTTCCGTAGGTAGAATCGTGTCAAAATAGGTCTCGATTTGCCTACTATATATATAACTTACCTTGCCACTGTCATGATTTAATCAAATTATATCCTATAATTCAGGAAAAGACGTCTAAATAAGATTAAACCATTGTATTTTATTAAAAAAATAAAAAATAAAAATCTCCAATCCCTTTCTTCTGATGCAGTTGTGTGGAAATCTTTATTATATGAATTATTATATTAGGAACTTTTTGAGGGCATTCTGGCAGGGTTCATAATACCATAAAAGGTTATCAAAATAGGCTAAATATTATATATTAATGCCTATTTTATTATTTATCCAAGTACCCCAATTTATAAACATTATAACATATAATATATAATATTCTCCCATATTTTGCCACAAATAATTTGCATTTTTAAATAATAATTGAACTAATAATACATACCATTATTTCTTCCCCTTTTTTTTCTATTGGACTAAATGTACATATAAGAGAAATAACAGCAAAAGCAAGTAACAAATAAAATAATACAATAAGATTTATATATTTATAAATCCTAAAGAGGAGAATTATCTACTTTGACCTTAACGGACTTAAAATCCTTATATATATAATATACTAATTATATAATACTTCCTTTGTTTGTTACAGAGGTCTACAATGCCTGGTAACATATAACCATCATTTTCTATTTTCTTTCTTGTGTAAATAATTCTTTTCCTTTAATTAATTACCTAACCTACCTAAGTAATTATTTAGTTCCCCTTTTATCATAATCCTATTCAAATTGCTCAATTAATTAAATATTATACCCATATATCATAAATACATAACATTATAATAATATATAATTAATAAATTATTAAAAACTTTGAAATTAATTATTTATATACATCGGTCCAATCCCATCTTCATCCATTCTATCCTTGCATAGCGCCGTTTCGAACCTCGATCCACCACACCACCGTTATCGCTACTACTTTACTCTATTACGGATCCATATTGTACATACCTACCTCTTTAACTATTTCTCTGCAACTCTACAATAATCTGCACCCTGACACTTCTCTAACATACCTTGCCCAATTGACACTAATCACTCAACAACTGTTACCTATCACAGTTACAGCCGCCGCCCGCAGCCACTACCTCTATCACTTCCCCAAGCGAAACGTCTTGCCTGTTTTAAGCCAATTTAAATAAATCCATTACTCAACCCACCACAAAGGTCCCAAAGGGACTTTAGAATTTAGAACCGTCCCTATATACTTGGGTAGACTTCTCGAAAAAAAGGAAAACAGAACAAAAAAAAAAGAAAAAAGAGAGAAAAAAAAAAGAAGAATGCCTACTTCGTTAGACTCATCGCGTCCCATCATGGCACCCTCTACCGTACGTAATAGAAACATTTCTCTCTTCAGCCTGATCCATCAACCCAACCATTCATCTTACCTACCTTATCCGTCGAGCTAGTTGTGTGATCAATCCTACGTATTTCGTGACAACTATCGAAGGAAATAAAAAAGACGTGGGAAGCTAACGCGCGCTACTCAAAATATAGATCGGTTCTCCCCGCGCATCAGTACGCTATAGCACATATAGCACAGCACCATCGTTGGCGGCGACGGTACGGACTACCGATTCGGCGCATGCCGAGATTCGCGAAATCGAAACCGGGCTTGCGCGCATGGAGAATAAAGCCCTATCGAGTCAGCGCGTCGTCCTTTCCGAAGAGAAATCAGCCAACCTCAACAAGCTCGCCCTCGGTGCTAAGCTCGATCGCGCCCTCGAACGTCGCATGACCGGCCAAGATGCCGTTATGAGGCCTAGGAACCGAAGCATTCGCGAGAAGGACCCAGAGAAGCAACTTTAAACCTGTCTCGAATCGATAAACAAAGAAATCGAACCGAAAAAGCAATCAAAGGGCATTGGAGGATGATACCAGGCGAGCGACAGCTACGGCTTTTTCTTGTTCTTTCCGTCGTCATTTATCTCTTGGTCGGTCTCTCGAGGAAAAAGTTGAGAGGACTCGACATTTTTATCCGCATGTTTACAGGCTAGTGGACTTGTACGCTTGTTCTGTATCTACCGTGAGGGGATTTGGGTGGGAGGAGGGAAGGGAAGTAGGGATCATGTCCTTTTACGAATCCAAATTGGTCTACCAGTTGCCTATGACAGATATGAGAGATGGAGCGTATCTAGGAGTTTAGTTAAGAGTTCAGCCGGAGTTTAACTAAGGGCTCCGTATTAAAAAGCCAGCATCAGATATCCAAGAATCGCCTCCCCGAGTCAATACCACCATTAGAGGGGTTTGAGGGACACAGACGGGGGAGGCTAGATAGAGACAGGCTAGAGATTGGCACGTTTTGTCCATATCCCAGCAGGCAATCCAATTTACGTACCGAGTTTACTCTTTCTACAGCTCCCCGTTATATTCTAAGGTTACCTGTTTTATCACTTATGGATCAAGTAGTCGAATATCCGTAAGGTTCGATCGAGTTCAAAGTCCGCGGAGGCAATAAGAATCATGTATATCTACCAACTCCTCGTACGCCATTGGGATACCTAACGTGTAAACGACAGCCTAGTATCCGTAAATGAGAAGCACGAGCCTGCAAAACCTAACAAGACGAGCGACGCCAACGGGTTTCAAGGATTACTCTTCCCTTCCAGCTTCGCGTTGACTTCTTTTAGCAAAGCAACCAACTCGCCTTCGTCGCCTTCCATCTCCAAGCCTTTTCTAACCCATTCCTTGGCCTCAATTAACCGTCCCATCTCTAATAGGCACTTGCCCCGCCTCCACCAAGCCTTCGAATTGCCGACACGTTTAGCCTCGACACTCGCCTCGGCGTCAGAGGCACCTTCGGCCCAGCTTTGTAAGCCCATTTGAGCCTGAGCGCGGTTGGCGTAGAGAGCAGCAACCTCCTCGCGTACCAGCTGCTGGGGTTCCCATAGCGGTCTCGTCAAGGCCATCTGTAAGCCTAGGGTGTAGAATTTGACAGCTTCGGCGTATTTGCCCTTGCGGTACTCGGCGTTACCGCTTTCTCGTAGTTTGTTAACGTTTGCCGATCGCTTCGGGTTTACGGGGAGTGGAGGAGGCGGCACTTGGTTTGGGGTTTCGAGCGCCAGAAGCGAGCGGTGCAATGCGTTAAGCGAAGCTAGTTCGGCCTGTAGAGCGCGCGAGCCGGACGGCGTCGACAGCGCCTTGGTCTGCGGGTCGATCTGCAACGGCAGCATAGTAAAAGTTTCCAGATCGGAAGACATGTCGGCGGCCGGACGCTACGGATAGCTAGCAAATGGATATATCGTCGGTTATCTGGTAGAACCGAAGCAGAGAACCGTTGGCCCAGATGAAGCGAAATAAAGTACCAGCGGCAAAAGCGGTTTATGAATCAAATTGCATTGCTATGCCACGAATTATTCGTCTCGATTCTCAAATAAGGATTATGAGAGTTGGCGGTTGGGTAGAGATAATGAATGAATTGTTTGACATTTGTAAATGCGTAAATACGATCTGGCAACTTTTATAAGTACCTAGTTATTTATTATGTACTTTTTAATATATTAAGACTTTATTAATATTATAAATCAATAAATCAATACATAAATACATAAATACATAAATAAATTCGTTTAAAAGATTTTAAAATATATAATTTTATACTAAATAATTAAATAAAACCTTGATACATATTTTATATTATATAATAAATAAATAAATAAAATAAATAAATTCTTTATATTCCCATTCGAAATTCCACATCTTCACCCCCCCAAAACCCTCACCAGCAATCTTCCACTAACGGTTAGTAACTTATATCCAAACATCATATAATCAGTGAGGGAAGGCTCCGATTATCTCAACTCTTAATATAACATGGAAACGCACACTTGAGCCTAGGAAACCAAGACACACCAAAACAATAACTGCTCGTCCCTCTCGCCCCTATTCGTCTAGTTCACACGGTTTGAACAGCCCGTGAGCACGTCCATATCGACCAACCCCTTCACCGTAGGCCTCAGAAATATATACCCGGACATCTAGCTACTCATATCTTAAAGTTCAGATATCCAAGATGTCTTCTATACGCGTAAGCGTATCTGTGTATACCTCTTCTCCCCTTTTCTACCTGCTAAACGTCTTGCGTGGGTGCCAGTTCTCTTCGAACATCTGGGACACAAAGTAGAGATCCTCCTCCCATTCCAAACGGTTCTGGTTCTTTACTCCTTTGCATCGGTTAGCACCAGGCCAACAAAGCGACCACCTATCAGGCCCAAGTATCAATATCCTTACCTTCTTCGTAAGCCATCTTCGTCTTTCTGAGCAGCTCTACTTGTTCTTTTTCCAAATATCTCCAGAGCGCATTCTTCTTGTCCTCGGATTCCGTCTCCGCTATCGATGTTGCAAGGCCGCGCTTATAATAATGCCAATGGCTAAGAATGTTGTTTCCTCCTTCCTGGAGGCTCTCGACAAACCCCTCCAGATCGTATCGGCTTTTCTGCGAATCGATTCAGTAAAGGTAGCGATAAGCTAAAGCTTCTGGCAACTAACATCGTTCAACTTATTATCCCTAGCACGGCGTCGCCTATCAGCAGACGTGAAGGAGACTTCGTGAAGGAGCATGAACACGACCAGGTAGACGAAATAGAAGTGAAGAGGATTTTTCCCCGCCATTATCTTCCATAATCCCTCGATGATAATCTTTCTAGCCGATACCAGGATCTGGTTTCCCAGGGAGTCGAACTGTGCTGGTATCATTCGCGGTACTGGTATCGTCCTGTGGTACGGGCACTCGGGGTCGTCTATTGGCTTCATGTCCAGAGTCTCTTCTCCTACTACGTATGCCGATCGAAGAGTGTTTCCTATGTGCAAGTCAGCCGCCTAACCAACCGCTGCGAGTCTAACCTCGAGCTACTAACTAGCCGCAAACCATAAGTAGAAGTACTGTTCGAGTAAAGTAGAGTTCACGGAGTCTTCTTGTGTCTTAGACAAAGATCTCTAATAGGAGCCCATCAGTAAAACGTTGCTCGCATCGGATCCTTGATCTTACTTTACAGCTGGTAGAATAGTATAGCCTGTAGGCGTAGTCCAGGATTAGCTCCTTTTCGACCTTTCGTGCCAAGGGAAAAAACCAAGCCGTCAGATGAGAGGAATTGCTCGCTTACACTGCCAAATAAGTCTCCCGCACCAAGCTGTCGACCCGAAGATCTGAGGCGTACTCTCGTAGGGCCGAACGAGCGTGTTCGTATAGGTATTGCTCATACCTGTTGGCAGTCTCGCAGACGCTCGCCAGGGCGTAAGGCTCGATATCGATCCTTCGCTTTTTTCCTCTCCCGTCAACCCAGAATTTACAGGTGATATCGCCATCGATAGGTTTGAACTTTTTGACTTTTAATATCATCGGGATCTTGCTTGCCATAACTATCCCGATCGTACGGACATCACTACTATTAACCCAATCTCGCGGACCGAGGTCTTTCATCTTAACCCCGGCCCATCGTCTTGTCAGCTCGAGACCACCCTCGCGGAAGAGGGTGACTTCGGCAAGCTTCCATCGAAGACACGGAAGTCTATGGATCACTTTCTTCGAGTCCAAGTTTATCTCGCGGCAAGTCAAGCAGTCAAACTCCTGCGGGTTTTCCGAATCCGCCTTGCACTAAGTTAAGTATAAGTAAAGAATATCTTTTTAAGTCGTACGCTTGACGGTCTACCTACTTTTATTTTCTGCATACGACATCGAATGCAGGCCCGTTAATACGTCAGCAGGTGGCGAGACACAGCCGTAGTACAAAGTATAGGAAAGGAGCTGCGTAAAAAGAAAAGAAAGAAATAGAAAAAAAAAAATAGAAAATTTTTTTTAGCAATACCTTTAGCTTGCGGGTCTTTTTTGTCTCACTACGGTTCTGATCGCTCAAGTGTGTTTGGGAACGCCTCTCAGAACGAGATACCGATCGACCCTTCTCATCCGGACCATCACTCGCATTGACATTTTCCCATTCCTCATCCGGTACGGGGGCATTATCGTCCGAAAGGCCAGAAGCGTGTCGAGAATCGCCCGAGTCGCTGCCGCTGCTCTTCTTTACCGGCCATACTATATTCACCCACTCCTCTTCCACCGGAGCTTCGTCTGAGGATTCGATCACATCCTTTCGATCACGTTCCTCCTCTGGGGGCTGGGGTTTGGGCTCGGGTGATCGCCGCTCCGGAGCAGCGGCCTCGCTGTTCGGACGAGGTCGATACTCCACGAGCATGGCTTCCGGTTCCGAAGGGTTACAAGAGGAAGGGGGTAAGGGGCAAAGAGGACAGCCGGGAGTCGGTAAACCTGAGCTTTCTGCCGGGTGGTTCCCCGGAGTGTCATGATAGTGCGAGAACCCGGGCGGTTTTGGATGGGGGAGTGGCGAGGGGAATGTGGCAGGCTGGTCGCTGGTACTTGAGGTGACTTGATCCATGTCGTATAACCAGTCATACGCAATCGGACCTTTCTCCTGTGCGAGGGTAGGAGACAGGCCGAAGCGATCCTTCGCGACATCTGATACGCCGAGCCCTACATCGCAACTAGGAGGCTCCGACGCAACGGGATGGTCACAGCTAGTATCAGAAGAGCTGCGGGGCCTAAGATCGTCTGACGTTGCGGTGACGGCGGCACCTGAGGTTAACACATCGGCGTCCAGTCTTCGTCGCTTGTTGGGATACTGTTTAGTCAGCGACGAGGGTGACAACCCGTCAGACCCATAACCCGTAGGGCTATTGGAAGGGGGAGCAGGACCAGGATCATAGTTGGTCGGGGAAGGAGAGGTGGCCCGAGATCTTTTCCCAGCCTTCCATGACGTCTGATCAATTGGCGCGACCCCGGCAGAGGTCGAGGAGTCTACCAGACAGGCCAGAGCGGGAACGGGCTGGGGCTGGACTACGGAAGCAAGCGTTCTTTCATCCATCATGGGCTCGATCTATTAATCCGATCTCAGTTTTTAGCTGACAACAAAATCGGGTCCTTACGTCCTGACCACGGGGGGTGGTGTGTGCGCGTGTGTGCGTATCAAAAATTGCCGGTTACTCGATGGTTTGCTGTGCGTCACATTCACCTTCGTCGGCCGGTGAAGAACCCAGGATCGCAAAGTGGCGCAGGAGGGGCTAATTGCTCCTCTCAGTTCCTCTCAAATTCGAAACCGGCGAAAAAACAGTGTATCTGTGTAGCATAAGTAGCATAACCACGAGTGGGTAACTGCTGGTCTGGTAATACGACAATATAGGTACGGGGTTTCTCCCCGGTCAGGTTGTTCTCGTCGCAGGAAGAGAAATGCGTGCGGTATGATGACGGGGTATCCTTCTCGAAAAAAAAAAAAAAAAAAAAAAAGGAGACCACGATTTTCTCGCCGGGTGAAAATAAAAGAAGCCTACTTTTGGATGATCACTAAGCCGGAAAGACATGCAGAGTCTTCCCGTGACGACTCAAAGCTGTGTGACGATGGTCCGTGGCAAGACCTGGCAGGATGTTTTTTTTAAAGTAAGCTTACGCATATCTCCTGTACGCTACAGTATATACGTTACAGTATATACGCTACAGTATACAGACGACGCCCGACCACAAGAGCCGACCCCTCAGTGGTCGCCAAAGCGGTCTGGATGTATGTAGAGACTAACAAATAATTCGCACCACACCGAGACCGAGAATAAAAGCAAAAAGGGTCAAGCCACAGGTACGCATTTTCTTTTTCTTTTTCGATTGATAGAAGAAAGAGAGAAAAATAAAATAAAAAAGGAAATTAATGAAAAAGGAAAAGAAAAGAAAAAAAAAGGGGGGGGAGGGGGGGGGAACCCGAATATTCTACCTATGTAGGTACCTCCCTACCTAATCATCCTTTTCACCCCCAAATCCGTCCAAGTTGTGTGTGTATGCTTTTGTGCCTATATAAATGTTCCCAAAGTAGGCGTGCTTAATAAGTATGCACGTATAAGTCTTGAACACGCTTGCAACGATAAGGGATGGCTACACGCTCTCCGTGTACACACACACACACACACACATGGTAGAAGTGAACAGGGAGGTAACGATGCAGGGCCGGTTCATGTCTTCTCGTACAGCATATAGGACGCTGCAAAATGGTCTTGGTCTGTACATTACATAAGGACATGGACAAGGATGGAGATCGGAACATGCATGAAGGCCTCCAGCCTGAATATCGACAGCCGCCGGTCGAGTCTCGCGACCCATCATCGCAGAATCCCATTCAACCAACAACTTGGAAGGTACCCCGGGTATGTAGATGTAGAAGCATAATATAAAACGGTCATGTATCTTATATCATCTTCATCTTCGTCCTTCTTGCTCTACGATGATTCGCGCGGACGTATCGCCATCTTATGCCGTAGTTACGCGATCCTAAATATTCCAGGCTTGGGCGCACGCTCACTTGGCCGGTCTCAATCCCTGCCCATCGAAATTCTGGACCACAGCATCGCTCGAGACAGCCTCACGCGAGATCGACGCGGAGGGACGAATGACAACCAATCGCCGTGACGGTTCTACCAGCTGCTCCCCTTGGAAGCACATCCGAGAGGTGCGTTGCCAATAAATCGAACCTTTAGGGGGAGAGCCCTCTGTCCCATCTTAGGCTTGCCCTACACTGAAGGCGTCCTTTCCGGCTTTCCCGGTCGCCACGTCAGGCACAGTATCTCCTGAGGTTCGTGGGGGAAGACGCGGGAGCGTATCTCCGGTGAAAGCGGTTGCTCATATCATCAAGTGGGAGTATCGTACTACGCGAATTTGACATCGCTCCTTAATAACTCGAAGATGCCAATTTTTGATACCCTTAGCCCATACACCATCAGACGCTCTCATATTCGTTAGGACAAGGGAATTGGTAGATTAAATTTGGGCGGCTCCGGCGCAGGTCTAACAAGACGTTACCTACCTCGCAACGACCATGATGAAGAAGCTTCTAGAGGCCCTTTTCCCCCTTCTCTTTTTTTCTTTTTTTTGCTTGTGAGATGCCAAATCACCATCGAGCTCAGGTATCAGGCTTCACCTAGCCCACCATCCCGCTTGCCGCGGCGACGGACTTACTTTCTCGAGGAAATGTCAGTCTGCTTCTACAACGATGCGGTTTCTTTCCAGAAACCCGACCAATGATACCGTGAGGGCTCCCTGTAGTCTCTCGTAGTGTCACCACATTAGTCGACATCCCATCGATATAGCCGTCGAGGAGTGTCATGTAAGGTTGATACGATGATTTTCTCGGTCCGTAGCTCGAGTCTAAACGTCCTATCCTTAATTTAGGAAAGGAGGGCTTAGCCCGAGCCAATAATAGGTAGCATAGGACACAGATTTGTGTCATAGTTAAGTCAGTTATTTTCGCTGGCATCTTTAGAAAAATAAACCCCTTAAGTAGTTGCCATTATAAGTCTCCGGATCGACGAAGATTTCTCGTTTTCGAAAACAACCCCCCAAAGCTCTTCCGAACGCGTAATTAGGACAACGAAAATGACAGCCCAGGCGGTTCCACCCAGCCCCGAAAGCCCTATCGACCCGCAGACCCGGCTGCATCGTGAAAAAAATGGCCTTGCCGAGGATATCTTATCCTCCGAACGAAGTAGCATAACGCAACTACCCGCAGGCTACCCACCGCGTATCGACCATCGGAGCAGCTGGTCTGGATTAGGCTCCGACGAGACGCATTTCTTCAGACTGGACGTTGCGGCTATCCTCGAGATAGAGAAAGGCTTGCGATCGTCTCATAGTAAGTCTTTGTTAGGCTATACGCCCCTGATAGACCCGGTTTAACAAGAATCCCTCTAGAACTCGAAAGAAACGGCGACGAAGTAACTCGAGCGTCTTTCCCGCTTCCGCACCTCCGTGATAGCCTTGATAAATGTGCCTTGGAGGTTCACGATGGGAGTGGCCTCTGTATTGTTCGGGGGCTGAACCCGGAGAAATATACCGTCGAGGATAATATCGTCCTCTTTCTAGCCATAGCAGGCTACATCGGAGACGAGAGAGGTCTCCAGAACTCCCAGGGAGACATGCTCTGTACGTTCTACGACGTTCTAGCCCGTCTTCCTCGGCTTGCTAATCTATAGAGAAAGCACACGTCACCGAGTCCAAGTCCTGGACCATACCAAGAGAGAAAAGGCACGGTATACATACAAATTATAGCTTAGTAGGTGGCTGATTTGCCCTTTCGAATGATGGGGAGGACGTCCCACGACACAAACTGACGTTACTAGCCTTTCCATAACGATATGGGCTGCGAGATCTTAGCGATACAAGTTCGAGATCGAGCCGACGAGGGCGGGCACACATGCGTAGCTTCCATGGCGGCTATCTATAACGACCTGGTACAGACAAAGCCTTGGGTACTCCATGTCTTAGCGAGGCACGACTGGCCAATACAAGCGTAAGTAGGACCTGTACTCCCCCGCTGCGAAGTGAGCGAGGCATATAACTAACGCCGCACAAGGAGCTCTAGGAAAGAGCCGCCCTTCGCTCTGTGTCCGCTCATAGAGTATCACGCTGGGAGGTTGCTAGTCTCGATGGATCCCGCCCGTATCGGCCCTCACCCCTCAAACCGCAACGGATCGATACCCGACCTTAGACCGGAGCAGCGAGAGGCGTTGGCGATGATACAAGAGGCGGCACAGAAACATCAAGTACGACTCGATACTCGGCTCGGTGACCTCGTGTTTATTAACAATCTTGCCTTCTTACACGGTAGAGAATCGTACTTGGACGGCGACGCCACGTCGAGACATCTCGTTCGGCTGTGGTTGCGCAATACGCGGCTGGGCTGGGCCATCCCCCCTTCGATGAGCATGCCGTGGGACGCCGTGTTTGGAGAAGGGGCCAAGAAGATGACGGATAAGCGCTATCCTATTATGCCCATGCCAGAGTACTTCGAATGTAAGTATACTAACGGGACGGCAGCGTTCGTTCCTGATGACGGACCTGGCAATGGCAACGCTGCCGTCGACGCACATTTGCAGCTCGATAAGAGCGACTGAAGCGTGGATGGGTTTGCTAGCTACTACGGGGCACGAATGACGAAAGGGCGTGCTAATCTATGTCTACGTTGGTCCATACTATTACGAATGCACCCCACGGTTTATGATGTACGACGTCGAGAAGACGATGTCTTATGGAGGTTTGGCGATCCGGATATCTGTTACGAACATAGACGCTCTTCTAAATTGAATTGTTGCCCTTTGTGAAATTGCATATTTATCTCGCGCCGTAGAATTTCCTAAGCCCCATTGGATTCTGTTTGGAACTTCTCCTTTGACCCTAGATATCATATTTACGCGAATCACCCATACTCCCTACGCCGGCGACTGGTTATGAAATGAGCGAGTTAACGAAGACGCGTCTGGTATGGTTGTGTACTAGTAGGTAGTGATTGTAGACAGGAATACAATAACGCTCCGAGAAAGTGATGCCTATCCACCTCCTATTATACGACGGATATGGTGCGATCCTTTGTCGATATGTACTCGTACCATTACGTGGCCCCGCCAAATTATACATGATATTGGCACCAAGACACAAATTATTAACGTATACGTAAAAGGATGGGTGATACTCTTGATAGGTGGCTATAGCGTACTGTCATGACGAAAGTGATAGATCCGATTCACGAGATGTAGCGGCTTAAAGATTCGTTACAAGATCGTGAGAGATTAGGGTTCAACGGTAATAATAGTCGGCAAGGCATACCAGCTATGTAAATTGGCGGCATGAGCGTAAGGCTATGTGAATGCTACATAGCTATACCGCCGAGACGAGAGACCCAAGAGACATCGGGTAATCCTTTTATTCGAAGCCTGTGGTTTTTGCACGACCCACCCGACAGGACTGATTGAAGGGTTAAGCTATACAGACGATCATCGGCGGTCTCCATTCTCAGCACGGGGACGTAGCCGCGTAGATGCAAGGAGATGTGACGATTGCCGTTCGGTTTCGGAGGGCGGCTGTGGTCGAAAATCTTACCGCCTGCGGCACGAAATCCCGGCAAGTGTCTTATCGGGGTAGTGCAATTTCATTCTATTGGTGATAAGGATGCTTATTATGCGCATAATAGATCTATTATGTGTTATTATGTATATTGCACTTATCATGTACATAACGCAATACATATAATGCAATTATTAGGTAATAATTCCCCAGAAATTCTACTGAGATAAATTGTGATATTTTTCCTCGTTCATAAAGTCATGGAATAATATCCAGCTTAACTAGTACTAATTGACTAGGTACCTCTACCTACCTAGGCTTGCTAGGTTAGGTACTCATATTTATCACCTGGCCTCACTTAACGTTAATTTATTGGTCCTACATACCGTCTAGATCCAGTATAGCGTGGTATATGAAGAGGCAGCAGAGGGATGATCAACATGGATGAAAAGCTAGGTTAGTCGCTCTGACGTGCCAGAATCGCGTCAAAATATGTGCCGATTCTTTTACCACACAGCCACACAACTCACCTTCTTATTGTCACAGCTCAACCATATCTTATAATTTGGGAAAACCGTCTAAGTAAAAGTAGAATTTTTTTGGTCTTTTATTAGGATCTTTTTGGCATTCTGCGTGCCTCGAATACGCGGGTTTGAGGGGCCGCGGAACCACAGAAGCGATACGTTCTCGAAACAATCCTTATCTTGGCGTCCGATGCGCTCTGCCTATCAATCCTCCCTCTCAGCCTCTTACATACGAGCTTACAGGTCTAACGAAAGTAAGGTTATGGGTGATACAAGAAGTATTCACTAGGTTACAAAATTTGTTCAGTTGGCTGTGCTGTTATGTGCAAGGAAAAGTCGACGATCGTGCGAGCTAGACAAAAGGAGAGATGCAAATCGTCGAAGATCGCTATCACTTTATGTCATTCATTACCTAGAAGAGGTAGAAAAGCTCACGATTGACGTGACCGATTTCCATATCTTGCAAGGTATTTTTATTTGCATATTTAACACGGATCGATAGGTACTTGGGTACGCACCTACAGTATTGTACATAGAGAACGAGCGAAAGGAAGGGACGAGCTTGGCTGTCTGAAAATAGGAGGACCAGAAAGCAATCCGAGGCAACTAATCTAGCGTTGGAAAATCCCGGATTTCACTCGCATGTAATCTGCCACTCCCTAAATAAGCCACCGCTTTTACGGTTTCTGCTCTTGAAATATTTACGGCTCACGAGTAGGATCTGGTCGAATAGTCCTGAAGGCAGCCGGGGAAAGTGGCTAATATCATGTAAAGAACTAATAACAGAACCCGAATAGAACAAAACAAGTAGGTGTTAACGTCTCACTATTCGCTGCTGCGCCTCGCTTGGAGATGGAGCTAACAAACCATCAAGACCCATTTATGTCTCGGCATAACCACCGGCTAGTCTGCTAGTTGCGTGTTCTGTAGTTGTGCTAATTGGACGCTCCCCTTTAGGATCGACAGGTACGATACCGTGGACTATGTAATTTTTATTCCACCTACGTGAGCTAGAATAAATGATAGAGTCATAATTCAAGTAATCGCCTTGGATAATGAATGCATCGCATAGATAATTGTTGTGGTATCGAAAAACTCTCCCGAATGGAATATCACATGCCTCGTGTAAAGTAGCAATCGTTAAAAAAAAAGTCAGCAGTAGGTAGCCTTCTCCAAAATCGTCCCAAGAGGCTACCTGGACTGCTGGATTCAGGAGAATCAGGAGTAACCAACCCCTGCGTCCCCCCTTAGCTCGAAATACCCCTGCTCGTCTTCTCATCTACCCGCAAAAGCCCCAGTCTTTCACTAATCTACATCGGTCTTTTAGCAGCGGTCCGTAGCCAATCAATAGCTTCAGATGAATAGCCCCATTGGCTGGAACCAGTTTTAATCTCTCCTGTCGAACCGGGGTCCCTTTCTCCTTTACTGATATCTCGTACTATCTTTTTTTATTCTCTTCCCTTTTTTTAACGGGACCAAGTCTTTCATTTTTATGCTACATCTTTTCTCTCTCCCTCTCTAACAGTTCTCTCATTTTTTCTAGCCTTTGTAATTATTCGGCACGCGAAGGTGGACATAGATATCCGGTTATTCCAACTACGCACTCTCATTAACGCGTTATTCGTACACTCCTTATTACATCGTTCAGTCCAATATTAAAGCATCAGAGCCGGAAAGGTATATCGAGGTTCCCCTAAGCCATTCTTCATCATACAGTAAATCCCGCCTCGAAACGGTTCAGACGAAATCTTGGCTAGACTAACGCAACGACTGATCCAGCGTACCTCGAGATCCCGGCGATCAAGAAATAATAATCAAAATGGTTGGCTTACGTTCGGCTCTAACAGCCTCCCTGCTTCTCGCCAGCAATGCTGCTGCTTTAGACCCCATCATCATGAAGGGAAGCAAATTCTTCACGAAGAAGGGTGACCAGTTCTTCATCAAGGGTGTTGCCTACCAACAAGAAGCCGGTGGCGGTCCTGGCGGTAGCAAGGATTCTAAGACGAAATTTGTGGACCCTCTAGCCGACGAGGACGTATGCAAGCGCGACATCCCTCTGCTCGAGAAGTTGGGTGTTAACACCATTCGAACATACGCCATCGACCCCAAGGCTGACCACAGCGCGTGTATGTCCATGTTGGAAAAGGCTGGAATTTACGTCGTCGCCGATTTGGGTGAACCAGCTCTATCCATTAACAGAGATTCTCCCGCTTGGAACGTCGAGCTGTTCGAGCGCTACAAGGGCGTCGTTGACAACCTTGGCAAGTACGATAATGTTATCGGTTTCTTTTCCGGCAACGAAGTCACCAATAATAACACGAACAGTAAGTCGACCGTACAATCTGGAAGCCAGAGCGATTACTAACTCGACCAGCTGGTGCTTCGGCCTACGTCAAAGCTGCTACCCGGGACGTGAAGAAGTACATCTCGGACAAGACCGCAAAGGGGGGGCGGTGGATGGGTGTCGGTTACGCCGCTAATGACGATGCCGATATTCGTGCCAACATGGCCCAGTACTTCAACTGTGGCGAGCAAGACAGCGCTATCGACTTTTGGGGTTACAACATCTACTCGTGGTGCGGCAAGAGCAGCTTCACCGAGTCCGGCTACGATGTCCAGGTTAAGTTCTTCTCGAATTTCTCAGTCCCCGTGTTCTTCGCCGAGTACGGTTGCAACACCGTGAACGGTGCGGAGGGTCGTCTCTGGGACGATACTACTGCTCTCTACTCTAACCAGATGACTGGCGTCTTCAGCGGTGGTATTGTTTACATGTTCCACGAGGAAGAAAATGACTACGGTAAGTTTTTGATTGTTTGACGACGCGACCTCGGTCTGACGAGATATCTAGGTTTGGTCAAGGTCAAGGGTGACACCGCGACTCCCATGAAGAACTATAAGGTTTTGCAGTCCAAGCTCGCCGACGTCAAGCCTTCGTCGACTTCCATGGACTCTTACAACCCTACTAACTCTCCCGCATCCTGCCCTGCTATCTCCAAGAACTGGAAGGCTGCTGAGGCTCTACCTCCTACTCCCGATAGCAATCTCTGCGACTGCATGTACAAGTCCTTGTCTTGCGTTCCTGCCGACGACCTCGACGAGAAGGATTTTGGAGACATCTTCGGCTACATTTGCGAGAACGACGAGGCTGCTTGTGCTGGTATCAAGCACGACACTGAGAAGGGTGTCTACGGTCCTTACGGCATGTGCAATGCCAAGGAGCAGCTCGGACACGTTCTCAACGCTTATTACACCAACCAGGGCAGTGATTCTAGCGCCTGCAGCTTCAAGGGTGCTGCTCAGCTCGTCGACGGTTCCAAGGATTCTAAGTGAGCATAACTCTTGATCTTCGTTTGAGGCTCTGCTAATAAATCGATCTTAGGTGCGAGGCTTCCTTGGCCAAGGCGAACTCCGCTGTTGCTGTCGCCGCTACTGCTACTGCTGCCACAACCGACAGTGCTTCTACCGGCGACTCTAGCGAGAACGCTGCTGCGCCCGCGACGGTCCACATGACCCCTTTTATGACAATGGGCAACGTGGTTGTCAGCCTGTACGTGCTTGTGGCTATGGGTGTTGGTGCTGGTATGGTTATGTTGTAGAGGAGTTAATATCGCATGGTTGGATATGGCTTTGACAGTATTTTTGATACTTGTATACCGGCGAAATTCGGCCGAACCATTGCTTTCATAGAGATTCGTCTGTAGTGGCTAAGTTACATGGCTTTAAGAGATGCTTTTATCCGTATTAGGCTCGGAATAATTAATGCAATTACCTGTATCTGTGGGTTGTGACATGAATGCGTCTTGAATGACATGAGATTTGCCTAGGACATTAGACTTATACTGAGAGTTTGGGGCTGTGGTCTTCACTTTGGAGATCGACAACAACCTTCCGAAGTATCTGCTAGTCTATTTTCGTGCAACAATTAGTGCGTGCCATCTTTACTTGTATATCGCTGTCCTTTCCATAGCTAAAGAAAATAAGCTCCACACACATACCTGAGACATTGGATTTCGTATGATCTTGGACTCTCAAACTAGTCCGAGCCTCCCGACTTATCTCAGCGAGCTCAGATTGATCTATCTGCTACTCTAATACAATCTCACTGTCTCACTGTTGTCGAGATCTCCTACATCATTGTATACTGCTCTAAAATAAGCCGTCGAGGCTACCGAGGCCTCGCAACACTGCCACCGTGTACTAACCTGGACTATGCATCTGCTTAATCCATAAGCTCACCTTTTCGGCCACAATCTCACTATGCTCTACGTTTCATCTTAGCTTCATTCCTGATACGGAGCGGATTCATTCGCTTACTTATGCAAAATGCGTGGGGAATATTGCCTTCGTCTACTATTATTCTTGTTCGTTCGACTTGGTTCTGTCTCTTCTGGATAAATTCATCTCTGTAGTGATTTGCGACCCAATGATCGCGCTGCCCGAAGAAGAATAAGAATTTCGGTATAATTTTATCGTGCGTCTCTGCTTCGTGAGCAATTTCCCACAATTCTTCGTCCCAGTGGTCTTCTCCGATGACCCTCATTTCGTCCATGCCCATATGTAGCGCCTGCCATACTCCGTCTCGGCTTTTGAGCCATCGCGTTGTGACTTCTGCTCCGTGAATGGGGAAGCCCAAAACGCTGCGGACGATCCATCGGAGGGCGCCGTGAGGCAGAAGATGCAAGAGCATTCGCGCGATCTGGTAAGCGTTATCGCCAAGTACGGGCGTCCGGCGTAACAGGTCAAGCTTCTTCCCACTCGGGGAGCTAGATATGTGGTGGATGGTTGGGAATAAGAGAATCCCAGAGCCGAGATTTAGATGCGGAGCCACCTTGGGATCGCGCAAGAGCTGGTGGAAGAGCTCAAGGGCGATATACGTGCCTACGGAATGTCCGATGAGTAGGACTTCGTCGTAGGGAAAATTTTGACGTGGTCCCGAGCCGATACGAAGCTCTTTTAGGGTCTTAAGGGTATACCGTATTTGGTCTTCGAGGTTATATGGTTTCCTCTGTGAAGTAAAGGGTTCGTGATCGTTGTCGACGAACCCAGCCAAGTTTTGACCGTAGATATGGAAGCGTGCGTGCCGGAGCGATTCCGCTTCGTCTAGTAACCCTCGCAGAGTTGATAGTAAGGGTTCATAATAGTCGATTAGTCCCGGATTTCCAGGAATGAAGAAGATGAGGATATCGCGGGATCGTAGATCTTCGGCTTCCTTATTGAGAAGATATGGAGGAAAGATTAGGAAGTGAGGAGTACCCATTGTAAGTATGCCTCAAGTTTTCTTAAGGTTTTTGGTTGCGATAAAAATGTTTAAATAATGAAAAAAATATATTTTATTTAATATATTAATTTAATATATTAATTTTATCCAGGACGAAGTCCGGTGTATTATATTAAAACTTTTTAATAAATTATTATATAAAATTAATAAATAATAATTGATAAAAATTAATAAAAATTAATAAAGTAGTTAATAAGCTAATAGGAAGTAAAAAAATATATTAAAAATTTAAAATTTAAAAAAATATTTATAATTGAATGTATTTTTTTTATTAATAAGAATTTAAGTTAATTAAATAAGAAAATAACTTATTTATATTAAATTAAAATTTTAATAAATATACCTTAATCCTATACTTTTATTATACCAAATTTTATAGTTTTAAAAATTAATAATTTTATCTTTAAAAATATAAATTAATTAGATAAGAAAATAATTTTTAAAAAATTTGAATAACTTTTACAAAATATGCCTTACAATTTTATTATACAAAGCTTTATAAAAAAACTAATAATCAAATATTTTTTAATTTAAATTAATTAAATAGGAAAATAATTTTTAAAAATTTATTTATATTAAACATAAATTCTAATAATTTTTATAAGATATATTTTATATTTTATTATATAAATTTTAATAAAAATTTAATAATTTAATATATAAGAATTTAATTTAATTATATAAAATTTAATATTTAAAAATGTATATATTAAATAAAAATTTTAATAACTTTTATAAAATATACCTTAACCTTATATTTTTATTATATAAAATTTTATAATTAGAAAAATTAATAATTTTATCTTTAAGAATTTAAATTAATTAAATAAAGAAATAATTTTTAAAGGCTTATATATTAAATATAAACTTCAATTAAATAAAAGTTTTAATTAAATAAAAACTTTTATAAAACATACCCTACAATTTTATTTTACAAAATTTTATAAAAAAATTAATAATTAGGTACATCCTAACTTAAACTAATCAAATAAAAAAATAACTTCTAAAAAACTCTAATAATTCTTGCAAAATATACCCTAACCCTACACTTTTATCGTACAAAACTCTATAGAAAATTAATAATTTTATACTTAAGAATTTAATAAGAAAATAAGAAAATAATTTCTAAAGGCTTATTTATATTAAACATAAACTCTAATAATTTTTATAGGATATACCCTGCAATTTTAACAATTCTATACTTAAAAATTTAAACTAATTAAATAAGAAAATAATTTTTAAAAATTTATTTATACATGAAAAAATTTACAAAAACCTTAATTAAAAAAATTAAATTAATAAACTTCATCCTAATTTTATCACCTTCACTTATTACTATAAAAAAACTAATAATTCTATATTTAAAAACTTAAATTAATTAAATTAGAAAATAACATTTCAAAGCTTATTTATATTAAATATAAATTTTAATTAAATAAGAACTCCTATAAAACATACCCTATAATTTTAATAACTCTATACTTAAAAACTTAAATTAATTAAATAAAAAAATACCTCTTAAAAGCTTATTTATATATTAAAAAACCTATAAAAACCTTAAAAGGGTTAATTCTATAAAGGCTCATAAGGTTTTGTAACTTCAATTACGTAATTAAGTTACAACCTTTTATGGGGGGGGGGGGGGGGGGGGGGGGGGCGGGGGGGGGGTGTGGGGGGTGGGGGGGGTGGGGGGGGGGTGGGGGGGGGGGGGGGGGGTGTTGGGGGGGGTGGGGT
>MU623540.1:0-16644 GCA_025201765.1 Daldinia sp. FL1419 | reverse complement strand
ATTGGTATTTATGTTTTTTTAAATTAATATTCTTTTTTAATTTAAAAAATTTTAAAACCCCCCCCCCCCCCCCCCCCTAAAAAAAAAAAAAAAAAAAAAAAAAAAAAACTTATGTAATTAGGGTAACTCAATTATAAAAATAATTAAAAAAGAAATTTAATTAAAAACATAAGAATAATTTTATTTTTTAATATATAAAAATATTTTTTAAAATTGAAAAAGTTGTTATATAATGCTTTAAGGTGGTATTTGGTTGTATAAGCTGGGCTTTAATTATGGCTTGTGCCAACCTTGATATATTGTGAATTTATTGGATTAGTAAGCCTGAAAATAGTGTAGAAAATTTCTCTTCTTTATTATAATTCCATAAAAAGCCTTACCACTTTCTTTAAAATTCTTAAAATAAAAAGAAAAACTTAAATTTTATAATTATTATTTTTTTTGTATATTATATAACAATTAATAATTTTAATTATATTTTAATATAAATATATAATTATTATTAATTTAACTATATTATATAAATATATATTTAATATAATTTTCCAGGACGAAGTCCGGTATATTATACTGAAATTCTTCCAATAAATTATTATGTAAAATTGATAAAAGATTAATAAATAATTAATAATAATTGATAAGAGTTGATAAGAGCTGATAAGAGCTGATAAGAGTTGATAAGAATTAATAAGAATTAATAAGGGATAAAAAAATATATTAAAAATTTAAAATTTAAGAAAATATTTATAATTAAGTATATTTTTTCATTAATAAGAATTTAAGTTGATTAAATAAGAAATAATTTATTTATATTAAATTAAAGCTTTAATAATTTTTATAAAATATATTTTAACCTTATATTTTTATTGTACAAAATTTTTTGGTTTTAAAAATTAATAATTTTATCCTTGAGAACTTAAGCTGATCAAATAGGAAAATAACTTCTGGAAGTTTATTTATATTAAATTTGAGCTCTAATAGTTTTTGCAGGATATGTCCTGCACTTCATTGTACAAATCTCTATCAAAAACTAACGATTTTATATTTAAGAATTTGAATTAATCAAATCAAAATTAATATTTAAGGGCTTATATATTAAACATAAATTCAAATTAAATATAAGTTCAAATTAAATAAGAACTCAAATTGAATAAGAGCTCCTGTAATTTTATTGTATGAAACTTTATGGAAACTTAATGATTCTATATTTAAAAATTTAAATTAATTAAATAAAAAATAATTTCTGAAAATTTATTTATATTAAATAAGAGCTTTAATAGTTCTTATAGGATGATGGTTGTATGCTACTAGGTATCGTAGACCCCTATAGCAAGTAAAAGAAGTATTATATAATTAGTATATTATGTATATAAGGGTTTTAAATCTGTTAAATTCAAAGTAGATAGCTCTTCTTTTTAAAACTTATAAATATATAAATCTCATTACATCATTTTATTTATTATTTATTTTTATTATTATTTTTTTATATATACATTTAACCTAATATTAATTAATGTTGTTTAAATATAATAATATAAATTAGTAAGGAAGAGTTATTGCTATAATAATTTGGAAGACCTTATTATAATAATACAAACAACAATAGCACCCTATTTTTTATTAAACCATTTTTTTATAATAAATTATTATTACTTTACATTATTATAAAAACTTTTCCCCAAATTCCTATTATTTTATTATAATTAAAATTTATTATCTTTTTATTTTATAATGTTATAAAAAAAGTAATCAAAAAGTTTGGTTTGAGGTTAATCTTTTAGTAATAAAATCTTTTCTAATTAGGAAAATATAAATAAGTTGAGAAGATTATTTAAATATATTTTTAAATAACTTATATTAATACAACAATTTAATTACAATTTAATAAAATCCAAAATAATAAATTTTAAAAATGTTATAATATAATAAAAAATAATTTAAATATTATATATTTTAATTAATTAAGAAAAAATTAATTAGAACTAAATTTATGTTTGAATAATTAATAAAATATTAAATAAATTTAAGGAATATTTTAAAGGTTTTTTGGATATAAATTTTGTAAAATTATTAAAGTAAATTTGATTAATATTGAGGATAATATTAATGAGAAAAAATATATATGTGGGAAGGAATAATATTAATTTTTTTATAACTTTCAAATTTCTTTTAATTGAAGATAAATTATTCCCATAAAATTATAAAAAATTTGAAAAAGTTAGATTAAGGTGATTAATAATAATAACATAAAGAATCTCAATTTATAAAATTAATAAAGGAATAGTTTATCTTAATTTTATTTATTTTATAGATTTAAGAATACTAATATAATAATAATTAAAAATTTTTAATTTAATAATATCTATAAATTAAATCTTACATTTAAATTATATCCCTAATCCTATATTTATTATTTAATTACAATATATATTAACTATTTTATATAAAGAATAACCTACTCTTTTTTTACAATATTAATTATATTAACAACTTTCTTCGCCCCATTCTAATACATTATATATTAATTAAAATTAGTAAGGGATGTTAATTTAACAATATTTGCCCTTTTAATAACAAATACTAAATCACCAATATCCACCTAATTAACAAAAAATATCAACCTCTTAATATCCAACTAACCAATAAAAAATATTAAATACCTAATATTTATTATTTTAATAAAAAAATCAAAATAACCAATAACCAACACATACTATACCCCCTCCTCCCCCTCCTACTCCACAAAAACTTCCACAAAGATTTCTTTTATTCTACCCAATATCAGGGAATAACTTTAGTTACAATATTAATCCTATATAAGGATAATAATAGTTTTTTCTTTTTTTTAAAAAATAGATTTGGATTCCCTAAACCGCCACCAACTAATTTATTCCTACCTCCAGAACTATTTTTATAATTAAGTGTAAGAAATTAATTTAATAAAAATTACAATTTTTTCTACTTAATAATATAATTATTTAAGTTTATGGGTAATTTATTTGGATAAACCCTTATACTAATCAAAAACATTTACTATTAAACTTTTTATAAAATTCCTCCCCAATAAATACCTAATAAAATATATTTATCTATTGAACCGGGGTAGTGTGATTATGTAATAGGTCCTACCCTGCAAAGATCCTATTAGCCTCCATAGAACTTACCCTTCTCAGGTTCCTACAGGCTCATATGGATATAAATAGGCTTTCGAGGAGTTGTTTTCTTATCTAATCAGATTAAGCTTGTAAGGATTATCATATTCTTTCCATAGATTGTATAATAATTTATAAGTTTATTTTTTTATTAAATATATTATTTATCCAATCTTATACACATTATCATTAACAAACAATTACCCTTATTAGATCTTTTACCTAATTATTTTAATACCCTCTTTAAGATATAGTTACTTTATATCCTTTGGTTTATATAGTTTTTGGTTTGATATAGGTTAATTAAAATATAGGGTATATCTTATAAAAATTATTAGAGCTTCTATTTAATGATAATTATTATAAGACTTAAATTTATAATCTTAATTTTAAGAGGATTATTATTATTTTAATTAATTAGGATTAATAATTATTTAATTAATTTTATTAAAATTATTATTAGGTTAATTAAAATAAATATTTGATTTATAAAGATTAATATTTATAAGAATTAGAGTATAATTAATATGATTAATATTTATTTAATTAAAATTATTATTATTTGATTAGGATAAAAATAACTTTAAGATTGAAAAAACAAAATTAAAAGAATAAGGAATGAGGGAAGTTAATTTAATCCTAAAAATCTTTAAAATAATTTTAATATACCCAAACTTTATATAATTAATATTAGGAATAATTATTATATATAATAAAATAAAAAATATTTAATTAATTAATATATATATTATATAAAAATATATTATATAATATTTTGGAAGAAATAAAGATATTGAATATAGAATAATTAAAAAAGTTTAATATATTAAAAAAAGAAGTTATATAAAAACTTATATTATAATTAATAAAAATTAATAAAAAATTATTAATTATTATTATAAAATAAGAATAAAATTATAAGATTTAAATTATTTTTAAAATTTATGTCTTTTAAGGTAAGGTTAATAAGGTAATTAAATATTAATATTAAAAGATTAGTAATTATTATATAAATCTATAAAAGTTATTGTAAGATTAATGGTTGTGTAATATATATAAAGAATTATAGAAAAGGAAGCATATATTATTCAATTTTAAACCTTATATTTATTCTTCTAATTAGATTATTTATATGGAAGGGATGGGGTTTATTTAAAATTATTATCATATTAAGATTAATTTATTTTTTAAAAGTTTTTGAAGCGAAATAATTGGAAATTAAGGTTATTACTATTTATTTAAAGAATGAATTAAATATGATAAAAAAGAATAGTTATATAAAATATAAACCTTTAAATCCCTTTCAAAATTTAAATAAAGAATAATTAAAATTATTATTATTTTCTTATATATTTTCAGAATAATAACTAGTTGAATAACTACCTAACATTTCATTTGATTAATCTGAATTAAGTATAATAATACCTTTTAAAGTACCCTTTTTATCACCCCTTATAGATATTACATAATGAAACCCTTTTATTATTAAGCCTAATTTTATTAATTACTATAAAAGATCAGATATAATTATAAATAATAAGCTTAATTAGAAATGGATAATATTCTAATAATTAGAAAATCCTGAATAATTAAGGTCCCCTTATTAATTTGGTTTTTATATTATACCCAAATATCTACTACTAATATATTTAATCTTTACAAATATACTTAAATTATTTAGTATAGGGTTAAAAATATTTTTTATATAAATGATTAATATAATACCAATTATTGTACAATAATAGCAGTTATTTTTAATTGTTATTAAAAATATATTAATAATTTTAATACTTACTACTTAAGGATCAGTAATAGCCTTTACTCCTACTACTAAAACAAATATTATTGATTAGGGTATAGGTGTTTATTTGGCCATATTATATCAGCCTGTCCTATTTAAATTTAATAGATATTTTTATTATTTATTTAATAGATTAGATGTAATTTAGTAGTTTAAAGATATACATTATATTTTTTAATATTATAAAGTAATTGATACTAATTTAATTATAAATTTACTTTATTGAATAATTAATAAAAATATTAAGAAATAAGTTGAGGTTGTTATTAACAATGTTACCATTTAGGAAAAAACCTATAATTGGTTAAAAGTTAAGTTTACCCTATATAATTCCAACAATTTTAAACCTTTTTGAAAGAAATTTAAAGAATTTGGGGATAGATTTATATTATCTAATATTATTACAATTATTAATTTAATTAAGAAATATATTAATATCTTAAAAGAAGTTAAAAAAGTTTATATTATAGATGTCTATCTGGATTATTATATATATGATATTATTAAAAAAATTAACCTAATAATTATAAAAAAGATATTTTTTAAAAAATAAATCTTAATTAAATAAATTAACAATTATATATTTATTTAATTTTATAATTTAATTAATAAATGAACTAAAGAAGAGATTTATATAAAAAATTATTTTTAAAATAATAAATCAAAAATAAAATATATTAACACTTATAATAACAAATTTCTTTAATAATGGTTTAATTAATATAAACACTTTATTCTTAATTTATACAAATAATTTAAAATCATAATTAAAAATTTAAAAAATTTTAATAATAATATAAATTAAATTATAAAAAAATTTAAGAAAATAAAATTTAATATGTTAAAAATAAAAGGGATATACTAAAAATTTAAATTGATTAATTTTATATTAGGTTATCCAAGATAAAATCATAATCAAGGATTTTATAACAATATGCATACCTTTAATATAAATATTAATATTATATAAATTAGGGTACCTAATCTTTACAATTATAAGTTTAATATATTTAGGTTTATCTAATCAAATAATTTAAATTATAATAATTATCCATATGGTATTTATTAATTTTATAAATTAAAAAGTAATAATTTATTATTATATAATAATAGATTTTATTTTATATTTAAATATATGAAAAAAGATGGTTTTATATATTATAATAAGAATAATTATTTATATATTATTGAAAGGTAGAATAAGTGATTAAATGAATCACCAATCATAAAGATCCTTTATATTATTATTGCAAATATTAGGATAAAAGGTATCCTTATTGATTAAAACCTTTATTATTATATTTATAATAAGAATTTTGGTAATTAGGAAATCTTTAGAAGAACCCTTTATTATTCTAAGGATATTATAATTGGAAGTAATTATTCAAAAAAAGTATTTAAAGATATTAAGGATATTTTTCTATTTAAGAAAAATATTTTAATAAATAATATTATATTTGGAAAAAAGCCAGGAATATTTAATTAAAATAAACCTATTTATAATTATAAATGGGAATTAAAGATTAATAAAAATGATTTAATTTTTATTAAAGGAATCCTACCTATATCTAAGGGTAATAAAACTAATTTACCAACAACAATTATTAATATTATAAAATAATAGAAAGGCTTTAATAACAAAATTATTAAAATTAAATATATAAATCTACTACCAATAAAAAACAATAAAACTATTAATAAATTAAAAACTAAATTAATAACACTAAGCACCAATTTCTTTATATCCTTTATTATTAAATTTTAAATTTAAAAAATCAACATTAATTATAATAAAGAATTTAATATAATCTAATATGAAATAATTAAATATATATCCAGATTTAAAGATTTACTCAAGTAAGAACTAATCAAGAATATTTGTAAAAATATATCAGGTAAATATATCAAATTAATTTCTAAATAAGTTCAACAAACTTCACCGCCTTAAATTAAATCATCCCCAAAAACAACCTTTACTAATATAAATAATATTATATTAAATCAAATATTATTTAATTAATTTAAATCAACCATAATATAAATAACTATAGGTAATCCTACATTATATATTAAAAGATAACTTCACCTAATAATTAAAATTAAACCTTAAAAAAACAAGAATTTAATTTCCACTTTAATTAACACAAATATTAAATCATCAATCATCACTTAATCATATATATGGTAATATAATCTTACAACTAAAAAATCAAATATAACCTTAATACCTTTTAAAAACAAAATAACCATCCCAACCCTAAAAATAATTTACAAACCAATCTAACTAAATAATTATAACTTAAAAATATTAATTTACATTATTAAAAATAAATATTATATTAATAAATTAATTTTTAAAATAAATTTCTTTATAATTTCTTAATTTAAATTAATTATAAAAGGTAATACATACATCAGAACCATAATTTTTAAGAATACAATCATTAAAATTCCATTATTAATTTATTAAAAATTTAATTAAATTAAAAATAAAATTATTAAAAATATATTATTAATAAGAAATTAAATATTATTAATAATATAGGTTTAATTAATAATAATAGTAGATCTAATAAGAAAAAACCTGATTAGGAACCTATCAAACTCAAAAAAAACAAAAAAATCATTATAAACCTTATAAATAACCAATTCATTAATATAATAAATAAAATTATAAGTAATATATACTAAAAAACTAAAAAAATACATTTTAACACCCCATACCCGCCTAAAAAAAATATAATCAAAATTAATACCATATACAAATTAAAAACCAAAAAAATTTAATCAATAAACAATATATTATTAAATAGTTCAATACCCCCAAAATTACTTAATTAAAAAGAAAATATATTAAAAGAAACCTTTAAAAACATTAAAAGACTTAACCCCTTATAATTAAACAAATTATATAAAAATATTACCCAACAATTTACCAAATAATTAAAAAAAATATAATTAATTTCCAAATATTTTAAAAACCTAAAAAATAAATTGAAAAACATAGAATTCACTAATCAAAAAAAGAAGTACTTATTAAAATGCTATTTTACCAAGAAATGACATTAATTTAGGATTTTAGTAAATTTGGAAAAATAAGGCCAGAAATAACACCTAATTATATTATTAAAACTATTTCATATAAAATATAATAATTAAAAAATATCTTTATATTTATTCCATTAAAAGATTGGGTTATTAAAATTTTTAAAAACCAAATTAAATACAAAATTTTTAAAAAAAATTACAATTTATATTATAATCTTTAATTTATAATAAAAAAAAAATAATAATTTATAATTAATTAATTTAACAATTAAATTAAATATTATCATAATTAAAAATACTTTTTTACCTAAAAATTATAATTCCTTCATTAAAGAATTTATTATATATATTATATTCTTCTTTATTAATTTATTTTTAAAGTATAATTAATTAGATCTATTAATTTATAATAAAGATATAACCATCTTTTCCATACCTTTAAGATCTTTATAAATAATAATAATACCTTAAAAAACAATAAATTTAATAATATATTTTCTTAAGATCATAAATTATATCTTATATAACCTAATACCATATATATGTAAACCTTTTTTTAATAATGTTGGAATTAAAGGATTAATTATTAAATATAATAATCAAAAAATTTACCCTAAAATCAAATAATTTATATTAAAATATATTAAAAATATTATTAATATCCTATTAAATTTCAAATTAGTTAAAATTATTATAAATACTAAGAAATCAGAATTCTACAAAATAAATATCAAAATTATTAATTATATTTGTAAATTAAATGGTTGATTATCCAGAAAAACCAAGATTTTAAAAATCTTTAAATAAAAAAAGTATAATAATATTAATAAAATCTAAATATTCTTAGACCTTACAATATATTTTCATATATAAATTGAAAATTATACTATAAAAATCCTACCATTAACAAAATTACTATATAAAAATAAGTTTTTTATATAAAATAAAATATAAAATTAAATAATAATTAGATTAAAAAATATTCTTATCATACCATCATGCCTTATTATAATAGATTATAAATTAAAATAATAAATAATTTTTAAAATTAATGTTTTAGGGTAGGGATGGGATATAATAATTAACCAATTAAATAATTAATCTATTTTTAAACCTTATAAATATAAATTAAAAATTTGAAAAGGATTTAAATTATAATATAACATTATAAAATAAGAATGTCTAACAATCATAAAATTACTTAAATAATTACAAAATTATATCTACAAAATTCAATTCTTTTTAAAAATTAATGCCAAAGTTTTAATCACCTAATTTAATAATAACTTCATAAATTTACCTAATATAACATTAATAAAATAAATTACATATATTAAGATATTCAATTTCAAAATAAAATATATTGTAAGAAAAAACAATATTATTATAAATGTTTTATTTCAAAAGCTAAATAATCCATCTAATTAAAATAATAAGAAGTGGAAAGGCGATTTAAATGAGTTTATCAACTTCCAGCTTAATATAATATTAATATGTCCTATATTAATAACATTAAACCCTAAGAATCAAAATAAAATACAACCAACTATTTTATAACCACCTGATCAATGGAGTCCAAAATTATAAAAGATAATATAATATTTATTAATATTTAGAATACCTCTAAAATTTTTAATTAATAATATCCCCAAAAGATGTAAAAATTATTCAAAATTTAAAGCCAAAATATTAAAATATATTATATTTAATAGGATCTTATAAAAGAGGATGGATGAAAGATGCCTTAATTATTATATTATTAATTATAAATTAATAAAATAAAGAATTATAAAAAAGTTCTACATAAAATATGATTATAGAAGAAAAAATTTAACATATTAATAAATTTTAGTCTTATATTACTGGAAAGGTCTTTATAAATATATTGAAGAGGTGATTAGGGTATATAAAGAATATCAACAAATAGATAAGAAAAGATTAGTGGATTTTATAGGTTATTCAACCCTTATAGAAGTTTTAATTTGTTAGATCTTAAATATCTAATATATACCAAATAACTTTAATTATAAAATAATCATTAAAATTCAAAAACAATTATTTAATTATTTAAAAATTTTATTGCTTTGCTTAATTAATTCCAAAAATATTATTAAATTTATAAAAGAAAAAATAATCTTTTAATATGGTTAATTCTTTATAATTAAAATAAATAAAAATCTAAAATTTAAAAGTGAAGTTATAAAAGCCTATTAGGAATTTGGTATATATTAAGAAATCAGATTAGCTTACTTTTTATAAGTTTAAAGCCAAATTAAAATCAACCATAAACCAATTAAATACAAATTAATAAAACTAATTAATAAGAAAAAAAAAACTAGATCTAATTTTTAAGTACTATAATATGGGCTAATCAAATCTTAATAAAGCCTTTAGAACTTAATACCTATAAGATTATCTACAATAGGTAATTAATATTCCCAATCAAAATTATTATATCATTATAAAAGGTATTAAATTGGAAAAACATTAAAACCCCAAAAGAACTTTTAAATATACATATATATATATAATTAAATATTAATTAATTAATATAAAAAAAGTTTTATAAATTATATAAAATAAATAACAAACTATAGTAAATAAAAATAATAAATAGAATTTTATAAAGATTAGAAAATAACCCCTAAATATTAGCAATTTAATCCTAATTTATAATATAATTAGGCATATTAATATATTTAGAAATCAATAACTACAATATAATTAATACGGATTTTATTTAATTAACAGGATTTTAGGCCAGAATCAATATATAATTAAAAAATCAGGTGGAAACAAATTAAAAGGTAGTATATTAGGTAACAAATTAAAATTATTTATATAAAATAAATAAAAATATTAAAAAACTATTAATAAAAAATTTAACAAATGGATAGTTAAATTAGAAATTAATTTACCCAATTAGATAAATATTGACCAAAAAGTATTAATAACAAAATTAAAGGAGAAGGATTATAAAGTTATAAAATATAAAATTATGATTAAGATATTTAAAGGGAGATAAAAGGGATATGAAGATTATATAAGGGTTGATTAAGGACTTAAGGAGTTAGGATTTTCTTTTTTCATTTGATCGTTTTTTTTATAATATTTCCAATTCATTTTTATTAAAATTAATTTATTAATAAATAACATTATTAATTTTAAGAAATTTTAAATTGGGATAATATAATTATATAATAAATCCTATTTTGTAAAGACCTTATTAACTTCTATAAAACTTACCCTTCTTAAGTTTTTATAAGTTTATATAAATATAAATAAAATTTTAAGGAATTATTTTCTTATTTAATTAAATTAAGTTTGTATGGATTATTATATTTTTTCTATAAATTTTATAATAATTTATAAATTTATTTTTTTACTAAATATATTATTTATCCAATTTTATACACATTATTATTAGTAAATAATTACCCTTATTAAATCTTTTACCTAATCACCTTAATACCTTCTTTAAAATATAGTTACCTTATATCTTCTGATTTATATAACCTCTGACTTGATATAGGTTAATTGAAGTATAGGGCATATCTTGCAGGAGCTATTAGAGCTCCTGTTCACTATTATAATAGGTTATTTTAAGAAAATTTAAAATAAAAAATTTAATTATATAAATAAATTATATGATATTTTTAAAGATAAATTTTAAATTTTTTTGGATATATATTGAACAAGAGCTCTGATAGCTCCTGCAGGATATGCCCTACACTTCAATTAACCCATAGCAACCAGAGGCTGTATAAGCTCAAGGATATAAGGTGACTATATCCTAACAGAAATATCGAAATAATCAGATAAATAAATTGTTATATATGACTACTCTACAATAATAACGCGTATAATAATATATAAACCCAAAAGAATATATATTATCTATATAAAACTATATAAAAACAATCTCTAAAGAATTATCTATGACTTATACTGATCAAGCAGGAAAACAATTACTGAGGCCTATATATATCCAAATGAGTATATGTAAACCTTATAAGGGTCTATCAGGGGGTCCTCCAGAATAGCTCCTATTACGTACTCCTGCTGCGTACTCCTATTACGTATCCCACGTACTCACACTGCACCGGTTCAATATTACTTAAAAAAAATACAATAAATATAATTCTATATTTTATTCTCTTTTATTCTCTCTGAAAAAATAGTATTATACTTCATCCACAAAGTTTCCCAATATTAATATTTTATAAATATGTATTTAATTATAAAATAATATTTTAATATTAAATAAAATAAGATTTAATATTACCATAATTAAATTATTATAATTTTTTTAAGTATTAAAATAGAAAAATAAAACCAAAAGAAAAATAATATTTAAATTTTTGAAAATCTTATTAATAAATTATTATTATATCAAAAAACATTTAATTAAGAATTTAAAAAAGAATAATAATTTATAATAATAATTTAATATATTTATTAATTACTACTTAAATTCCAATTTGGTTTTTTTAAATTAATAATTTAAATTAAAAAATTAGTTAATAGATTTTAAATATTGATAAAAAATTATAATTTAATAAAAAAAATAAAGTAATTTTTAATTAAAAAAAATAATAATTATAAAGATAATATATTTTATATTAAATATAAATATTATTATAATAATAAAAATGATAAATATAATTTTAAATAATTTTTAAAAGTATAGAAATATTATTATTGGATATATAAGAAAGAAGGATATTGATTTATTATATATTTAGAATATAAATGTAAGAAAGTTAAAGAAGAGTGGAAAATTAGAAAAGGTTCTTTTAAAAAAAATTATTTAATGTTCTTAATTGATTATAAAGGATTTATAAATATAGATTTAAAGATTAATTAATTAAAAAATGAGGAAATTAATTTATAAATTAATTTGGATAATAATGATAAATTATTTATAATTATAATTTATTTATTTAATTAAGTTTTTTAATATTATATTAATAATCTTTTCTTATTTAATAATTTAAAATAGGATTTTATTTTTATTTTAAATAAATATATCAAAAATATATTTTAAAATATTATATTTGATATTGGAGTAGTTTGTATATTAACTGTTGAGAAAGGCCAATATTTTGCCTTTATTAATAAATATCCGGATAAGAATTTAAAAATAGATATTAATTAAGCTAAAGAAATTAATATTAGGTTTGGTAATGGACCATTTATTAAATTATTTAGAATAATTATTGTTAATATTTTTATTAATTAAATAGATTTTTATATTATAAAAACCAATATTCTGTTTTTCTTTTTTCTTAAAGATATGGATTAATTAGGAATATATTTTAATAACATAATTAATTAATTAATTTATAAGGATAGTATAATAATTAAAGTTATATAAAAATGGAGATATTTATGGTTTTATCTTAAAAATATTACTTTTTTCACAAAGATTGAATTATGATAATTATATATTTGTTTTAGTTATTTATCAATTAATAAGTTATATATCTTATTAAATAAAATAAATTATAATATTAATATCAATAATATTAAAAAAATTAATAAATTTTGCTACCATTGTTAAATTAAGGGTAGAGTTCTATAATAATTCAAGTTTAGTTTAAAAGATCCTAATTTAAACTTTAATTATAAAATGATTATTAATATTATATATTTTAATAAATAACCTATTTTATATGTAATCAATATAATTATTAAATTTTAAGTAATATACTTTATAAAAACAATCTTAACTAAGGAGATTTAGGAGATATTTAAATAGTGTTGAATTAATACCTACTTTAGACTTTTTAATATAGTTATTTATAATATTAGTATTAACTTTAATAGTATTAAGTTTAAGAATAAAGTACATATTGTAGGAATTACTTATCACCAAGTATCAATAAAAACTTATTAATTTATTAATAAGGTAAAAGAATATTACAGCCTTATTTATAAAATTTATAAAATTATTATAAATAAATTCTAAAGTTTTAATTTAAGAATATTATAATTATAAATGGTTATTAAGGTAATAAATAACATTACTAATCCAAACAATTTAATCCCTACCTTTTTAATTTTTGGTACATATCTCAAAATTAATATAGATTTATTACTTATTCCTTCTTAAACTATAAAAGTATAAATTATTTAAAAGGTGATGATTAAAATTAAAAAGATTAAGTTATAATAATTAATTAAAAATATTTTAAATATAAAGAATGGTCCAAATATTTAAAAAACCTTATTTATATTGTTCCTGATAGGCAATAAGGTTTTAATCTATCAAGAGAAAGGCAATTGAAAAAGCTTTTATAAAATGATTATAATTATTAATAAAAATATAATTATTATTTTAAATATATTTAATAAAATATTTATATTTAGGAATTTTTATATTAAACCTTATATATAATTAAAGGAAATATTTATACTTGTTAAATAATTAAAGTTTAAATTATTTAAACTTAATTTCAACTTTAATAATTATAAGTTCATTTTAGAAAAAAAATTTATATATACTAATGATCTTTCTTACGTAGCTATGGTATATCTTTTTAATAAAGAACAGATTAATCTTATTTTAATTTTTTAATTATAAACAAATAGAAAAATAATCACATTTGAAAAATTATATAAAATATTAGATTTAAAAAAGCTAAATACTTTATTTAAGGATAGCATTTTATAACCAAAGATATATAACCTAATAATATATTAAGATATTATATTATTTAAATTATAAATAATTTATAAAATTAAGGGTAAGAATATTCTTTTTTTATATAAAAAATTGAGATTAGTAATTTAAAATTATGGTAATTTTGATAAAGAATTTATTATAATTTATATACCTATTATTTAAAAAGTTAATTAACATTTTATATTAATTTTAATATTATTCTTATATTAATAAGGGATGAAAATTATAATATAAAATATTATTATAATATATATCCAATTTAAAATACTAATATAATAAATAATCTATATATATTTATTAACTAAATTAAAAAATAAATATTTTGAGGGAATGTTGTTATATGTTGTAAAATTGTTGTACAGATTTGCTAAATTTGGTATATATTAATTTAAAATTTATTTTTAATATTATTAGCACAAATTATATATGAGGCTTTTAACATTCAATCCTTATTTATTGATTATTGATTTGGAACCCTTCGGAATCATTAATTTATAAATGGACAATATTTTTAATATTAATATTATAGAATTCTTTATAATTAAAAATAAAGTATTTAATAAAATTAATATTAAAGTATATCCTTAAAAAATATTAAATAAAGGAATAGAAGATTTTAATGGCATTTGTATTATAGTTTATAATAATGATTATAAAATTTTAATTATTTAGAAAGGTTAAGTTAAAAAATTTGAGTTATTAGATATTAAAGTTATAGATATAGTTAATAAGTTTGTGGAGCAAAAGGTTCAAAAAATTTATATTGTTTTTATATATTAATCTAAAATAGCTTTTGATTATTTAATTGCTGTTTAGTATTAAGAATCAAAAATTAAGGAAGTTAAGGTTTTAAATGTTAGAATTATTTAGTAAATGGATAATAAAACCTATGGATTTAAATATATCAAATTAAACCCCTAAAATTTCCATTTATATGTTTTTGTTGATAACTTATTTGTAAATAATAAAGATTTTAATTTGCAAATTGGATATATTATTGTTTTAAATAATAAAAAGCCAATGGATTAAAATAACAAAATTAAAATTACTAATAATATAATTTATTAATTATTTATTAAATATAAATATATTATTTGTAGTATATTTATTAATGAAATATATAGTATAATTTAAAATTTTAATGTAAAATATATTATATATTATATTATTAATATTATATTAGAACATTTCTTATTTCTTAGAGTTCCTTTTATTTTTTGTACTAATTTATTCTCCTTATATTAATATTTAGTACAAATAAGTATTATTAATGAGAAAAAATTAATGATAAACCTTATAATTTTAAGACAATTATATAAAAATAGAGAGATAGATAATATTCGTTAAATCCATAGAATTTATAATTTAATTAATATAATAATAAAAGCTTTTTTTAATGAGGTTATAAAAATATTAGTAAAAAATAATTAAATTAATTTACATTTAAAAGGTTAAGTAAAATAAGAAGTTAATAATAATTTGTAACTTATTGTTTGTAAAAAAAAGTAAAGTAAATGATGGTTGTATATTATTAAATATTGTAGATCCTTGTAATAAGTAAAAAAGGTATTATATAATTAATATATTATATATATAAAGGTTTTAAACTTATTAAATTCAGAATAGATAATTTTTTTCCTTAAGATTTATAAATATATAAATCTTATTACATTATTTTATTTATTATTTGCTTTTGCTGTTATTTCTCTTATACGTACATTTAGCCCAATAAATAATATATAATTATTATTTATTTTATTTTTTTTTATAAATAATAATTTGTAAATTATTATTAATTTTTTATTTTACTTAATTTTTTAAATGTAAATTAATTTAATTATTTTTTATTAATATTTTTATAATTTTATTAAAAAAGATTTTTATTATTATATTAATTAAATTATAAGTTCTGTAAATCTAGTGAATATTATTTATCTTTTTATTTTTATATAATT
>MU623539.1:0-48284 GCA_025201765.1 Daldinia sp. FL1419 | reverse complement strand
TTAATAAATTATAATTATACTAAAAAATATTTAATTTTAATTATAAAAGAAAATTATAATTTATTATAATTATTTATAAAATATATTAAAATATACTATAATTTTAAAATATATTTTTTAAATTATCAAAAATAATTATAACCTTAACCAACAAATTTCAAACATTTTTCCAAAATTATAAAACCATAAAAATATTATAATAATTTATAATTAATAATATTAATAAAAATAATAATAAAAAAACTTATAATAATTATATTAATAAAAAATATTATAAAAATAATAAAGATAAAAAATATACCTCTAAATAATTTAAAAAAATTTAAAAATATAAATATTAGATATATAAAAAAAAAGGTTACTAATTTATTAAATATTTAAAAACCAACTGTAAAAAAGCTAAAGAAAATTGGAAAACCAAACACAACACATCCAAAAAGAATTATATAACCTTTTTGGTAAATTATAAAGAACTCAAAAATCAAAGTTTAAAACAAAAAGATAATAACACTTATAATATAATTCCAAAATTAAAAAATAATAAAAATATATAATTTATAATAATAACATACCTATTTAATCAAACATTCTACCACTACATCATAACCTTTATCCCCTTAATAATCAAAAAAATTAACATTATTTTCATATTAAATCAATATATAAAAACCATATTTTAAAAAATTATACCAAATATTAAAACTACCTATATCTTAATAATAAACAAAAGATAATACCTTACCCTCATTAATAAATACCCCAATTAGAAATTTAAGATAAACCATACCTATACCAAAAAAACCAATATTAAATTTAAAAATAAATCTTTTATCAAATTGTTAGGCATAATCACAATCAACACCCCATTTAATAACATAAATTTTCATATCATAAAATCAAACATACCGTTCCTCCTTTCAATCAAGGACATAAATTATCTAAAAATATATTTCAACAATATTACCAACTAATTAATATATAAAAATAATATAATAATTAATATTAAACAAAAATAAAAACACCTATAATTTCATTTAAACAATATTATCTACTTCATAAAAACAAAATTATAACACTTATACACCCATTTCAATTATCCCATAATTAAAAAACTTTATAACCTCTTAAATAAAATTAATCATAATATCAACATAAATAATTTTAAAAAAATTAATAAATTTTACCACTATTACCAAATTAAAAATAAAAATTTATAAAAATTTAAATTTACTTTTAAAAACCTTAATATAAACTTCAATTATAAAATAGTTATTAATATTATATATTTAAAAAAATAATTAATTTTATATATAATCAATATTACCACTAATTTCCAAATAACACAATTTATAAAAAATATTATAATTAAAAAAATATAAAAAATATTAAAAAAATATTAAATTAATATTTATTTTAACCCTCCAAATATTATCTCCTATAATACAAAAATAAACTTTAATAACCCAAAATTTCAAAATAAAACACATATTATTAAAATTATATATCATTAGGTACCAATTAAAATACATTAATTTATTAATAAAATAAAAAGGTATTATAATTTAATCCACCAAATTTATAAAATAATTATAAATAAATTCCAAAATTCTAATTTAAAAATATTATAATTATAAATAATTATAAAAATAATTAATAATATAATTAATTTTAATAAATTAATTCTTACATTATTTATCTTTAAAATTTACCCCTAAATTAATATAAATTTATTATTTATATCTATTTAAATTCATTATGCCTTAACAATGTAAAAAATTATAATTAAAATTAAAAAAATTAAATTATAATATTTTATTTAAAATGTACTTAATATTTATAATAGTTTTAATATTATAAAAACATTATTTATATTATTATCCATTAATAATAAAATTCTTATCTACCAAGAAAAAAATAAATAAAAAAGTTTTTATAAAATTATTATAATTATTAATAAAAATATTATTATAATATCTAACATATCCAAAAAAACATTTATATTTTAAAATTCCTATATTAAACCTTATATTTAATTTAAAAATAACCTAATACCTATTAAAGAACTCTAAATATAATTATTCAAATTTATATTCAACCTAGATAATTATAAAATAATCCTAAAAAAAAACCTTATACATACCAACAATCTTTCATATATTAATATTTTATATTTTAATAACAAAAAATAAAATAATTTAACCTTAATATTTTAATTATATATAATAAAAAAAATTATTACTATAAAAAAATTATATAAAATATTAAATATAAAAAAATTTAATATATTATTTAATAAAAAAATTTTACAACTTAAAATATATAATATATTAATTTATTAAAAAATAATAATTTTTAAATCATAAATAATTTATAAAAAAAAAAAAAAAATATATTAATACCTTATAAAAAATTAAAATTTATTATCCAAAACTATAATAACCCTAATAAAGAATTTATTATAATATATATCCCTACCATCTAAAAGATAAATTAATACCTTATTCTAACCCTAACTCTAATTTTTTAATATTAAAATATAAAAATTATAATAAAGAACATTACTATAACATATACCTAATTTAAAATACTTATATAATAAATAATATTTATATAATTATTAATAAAATTAAAAAATAAATATTCTAAAAAAACACTATTATATATTATTAAACCATTATATAATTTAACTAAATTAAAAACATATTAATTTAAAACTTATTTATATTATTATTAATAAAAATTTAATATAAAATTATTAATATTTAATTTATATTTATTAATAATGGATATAATTTTATTTGAAATTATGGATTTTTAAATAAATAATATCTTAAATATTAGTATTATAGAATTTTTGGTAATAAAAGATAAGATATTTACTAAAACTGAGATTAAAATATACCCCCAAAAGATATTGGATATTAAAACCAAAAATTTTAATAATTTGCATTTTATTATTTATAAGGAAGGTTATAATATAATTATTATATAAAAAGAATAAATTAAGAAATTTGAATAATTAAACATAAAATTACCAAATATAATTAAAAAATTCATTAAATAACAAATATAAAAAGCATATATTTCTTTTATTTATTAATTTAAAATAGCTTTTAATTATTTAATAATAGTTCAACATTTAAAATCAAACCCCAAAAAAATAAAAATCCTTAATATTTAAATTAAATAATAAATAAATAATTAAACATAAAGATTTAATTATATTAATTTAAATTTTTAAAACTTATATTTATATATCTTTATTAATAATTTATTTATAAATAACAAAAACCTAAACTTACAAATTAATTACATTATTATATTAAATAATAAAAAACTAATTAATTAAAATAATAAAATCTGAATTATTGGTAATATTATTTATTAATTATTTATTAAATATAAACACATCACCCAAAACGTACTTACTAACAAAATCTACAAAATAATCCAAAACTTTAATATTAAATATATTATTTACTATACAATCAACACCATCTTAAAGTGTTTTTCATTACCCAAAACTCCATTAATCTTATATATTAATTTATTTTTTTTATACTAATGCCTTATTTAAATAAATAATATTAATAAAAAAAAATTAATAATTAATTTAATAACTTTATAATAATTATATAAAAACTGGAAGATCAATAATATTCAATAAATCTACAATATATATAATCCTACAAACATCATAACAAAAATATCCTTAAATAAAATCATACAAACATTGGTAAAAAATAACCAAGTTAACCTACAATTAAAAGGATAAATAAAACAAAAATTAAATATTAGGTTTATAATATAATTATAAAAAGAAAATAAAGTAAGTGGTAATTAAATGATTTATGTTTTTAGTTTGGTATACGACTTTTAAGAAATACTCATATATTTATTATTATATAAGGATAGGTTTTTTACTTATTTTTTTTAAATAGTTTTTTTTTTTAAATAATTATAATACACCAATCTTACCCTTATTATTATTTACTTTATTATTATCTTACTTTTACCTTATGTATGTATTTACCAATATATTTAGATATATATAAATTTATATTTACAAAATTAATAAGCATAATTTTCTCCAATAATATAAGGTATGTTTAGTGGTAAAAAAAGATTAATAAATAATTAATAATAAAAAAACCTACACCTCTATATTAACTAAAAAATCTTTTTAAATATTAATAATAATAATAATTAAATATAATCTTAAACTTATATAATATAATATAATAAATATATTTATAAATATAAAATTTAAAAAAAATATATTTATATATATACTTTAAGGATATTAATAATTAAGAAAGATATTTTATATTATTAAAATATTTTATAATTTTTAAAAATTACCTTTCTTTTAATAATAAAAATTTTTAAGAATTTTGAAAGAATTTGGTTTTACCTTAATATTTTAAAAACCATATATATTTATTAAAAATAAAATCCTCTTTTTTATATATATGAATAATATTATTATAATATATTAGAAGGAAGTTAAACCAAAAGTTAAATCAATTGTTTCTAAATTTAAGAAATAATATAAATTAATTGAAAATAATGAACTATAATGGTTTCTTAAAATTAAAATAATTCAAAATCAAGTATAATATTAAATTTAATTAAATCAATTTATTTATATTAACAAAATTATTAATTTAATAAAAACAATTAAAAAAATCCTTAAAATACCTATAATAAAAGAAAAATTACTACCCTATATAAAAATGGCCTCACCTTAATTAATATAATAATATTAATAAAAAATAAATTTAATTTTATACATCATAATAATCACCTAATCTAATATTATATTTATTTATTTAAAATTAATCTAATTCAACTTAAATCTAAACCTAAAATATTATATAATAACCAACCAAATTATATAATATTTTCAACATATATAAAAATATACCCTAAAATTAAATAGAAATAATATTTTCAAAATTACTAACAATATTTTATTTACCAATAATATAATCAATTAGAAAAATTCATAAATATATATAATAAAACTATTTAATAAAATAATTAATTGAAAAATTAATAAACAAAATATAATTATTACCTTTATTATTAAAATTAAACTACTTACCCTAACTTAAACTACAAAAAAAGGATTCTACATATTACAACTAATTAAAAACCTTAAAATTAAATTTAAAAATCAAATTATACTTTTATTATATAATAATAAACAAACAATTAAACTAATCATTAAAGACATTAAAAAACTCAAAATAAAATTAAAATACATAGATATACATAATCACTAACTTAAACAAAAAACTTAAAAAAACCATATCAAAATTAATTATATCAATTTAAAAAATATAAACACAAATGGATTTATAAAAGCATTATTAAAGGAGAAATATATTCATTTTAAAAAACAAATAAATCTGATGGATATTTCAGATCATCTAAAAGCTAAAGCACTCAAAAATATAAATAAGATAATATAACAAAAACAAAAAATAAATAAAGAAACTATTAAAAAAATATAATCAAAAGAATACACCAACTTAGGGATATAAAAAAATCACATTTTTAACGTTATACGCTCCAAATTTGCCTATTAACTTCATTTAGGGGGGTATATTAGATTAATAAACCTAAAATAACATGGAAAAATTCTTTCCCTTACAATAAATTCCATAAAAAGCCTCACCACTCTATTCTAAAATTCAAACAAAAATAACAATAACTTAAATTCTACAATTATAATTTTCCCTATATATTATGTGACATGATGTTATCCCCGGTCTTCTACTAATATTGTAAATTGGGTACCTGGGATGGGTACCTATGTAACCTAACCTTTGTGGTCACCTATGCAGTAGGTCAGTACAATACTTTCATAGCCTATCCGTAGGTGCCCTAGCTAGCTATGTAATTGTAGGTACCTCCTAAAGCACCTAACCTAGTATAGGCTGCCCGGATGAATTCCATTTTACCTCTTACAAAGACTTCGTGGGATACATATTAAATAAATCCTAATTCAATAACCCGCACCTCGTCACACAAAACCGAAGTAACGATCGGCTGAAAGGGGTATTTTACAGTATAATGGAATTGTAGTTTCGTAACCGAAATCTCACGATGTTAGAATTGTCTCATTGAGATATAAAAAGATGCAGATTCTCCAGGGCTCTAACTACTCGGCTTTATTATACTCATTTGTCTCATCCACCCTCTCACATGACCCTAATTGGCTGGTTTCTTCTTATCTTAGGACGTCGTGTTTAGATTAAATAATAAGAGTTCAAGTCTCTTTGTGCCAAAGGACTCGAAACGTTTGTCTTTGGTGTCCAGCATATTTGAACAAAACCCGCCAGCTTTGATTGAGTAGAATATCAAGGTATAAACCGTTTGTTGGATTGAGTACCGCCCGTCTGCTTTTTAGGCTGTGGTCTTTCACACTCAATGCATTGTCTTGAGAGATTTCTATTAATGTTATTTATTCCATTGCTGTCCTTTGTATGTGGCGATTGCTTTCTGTCCCTGAATGAGCTTTTGCAATGCACATATATTAACAATACAGATAAATGCTATACAGATGAATGGAATTTCCATCAGTGACGTAAGGCTGCAACATATCTCGCGAATATACTTATAGGGACAAGAACTAGACTTCTTAACGCTTGATTCTTCGTAGACCCTGGTGGTAAATTTCATTTGTATTGTTATATCCCCTATTTAACGTCAAACAAACCCCGAGAGACTAGCTGAGTATATACACATAAAATGGCACAAGAGGGAAATGACCACTTCGACGATGAAATGATTTCGCTGTACTTCGATATAGATGCAGCATCCTGCCCACCAGATGCGGATTCTAGTCATGACTCGTCTCAATATTATAATGACTTTGATAAATATGTAGCAGGTTCTACAGCCACTTCCAAGAATGGTCATGGTGGAAGTACGTTGAATTCAGGGCAAAGTATGGAGCAGAACTTTTCAGGCGGTTTTGGCTGCTACGTATGGCCGAATAGCCACGACGTTATGATGGGCTCAAAAGGGCCGCCGGCTAGAGAAGTTTTACCATTCCTCAGGCTTAGAGATATTGCTAAGCGCAAGTTCAAGGAAGCCATGGATCCTAAGTATATCGACACAGACAATGTCTATCCCAGTCGGCATGCTGGCATCCAATGGAAAAAGCTCACTCTAGGGTATCTAGGCTTCACAGTGGAAGAAGACTCAAACTAGGAGGTCTCATAGGTATAACGAATCCTTTACGGCTATTTGCTAGGCATATGCTTACTCTGATAATCAGGCGTTAGGCGGCATGTGCGGAACAAGATTGCTTTAAGGATCACTTGTTTCGCGATATATACATAGCTAAATAGCAGAAGCCAGGCTTTACCTGAGTTTTAATAATGTTTCTCCAAAACTGCGAGAGTTTCTCCAATGTTACTTTCAGATCCTCGTTTCACAAATTTCACACACGATGGGGGTCATGTCACACGACCCCCTTTTAAGCCTGCTTGAAGTAAGTCACAGAGAAACTGATAAGGAGCGGCCAAGCTAGATGTGTAGGTAGCCATTGACATATTGGACTCAAATTCGAACCGTTTACCTATGTATAAATATAGGATCGTAAGCTTCGGGGTAGTACAAACCCATCGGCTGATGGACTGCCCACTTGAATGCCGGTTTTCTGCCCACTACTCCGAGAAAGGCAACGTTTTTCGACCCGACGCTACTAAACGAATACCTACAAGTTGAACGTTTGCGTATGAGTGGTGGGAACTAGTCACCGGTCTGGTGGTCCCGACCTAGCCTTCAGCTAGGACCGATAAAGACCATAGGTACCTACTGCGTTTCCGCTTACGTGAATGATATAGCTAGAGATCAAATGGTAGGTGATGGGGAAAGGTATTAGTCAGTTGCTAGGTAGTCTTACCTAGATAATAAGACAGTAGATGGGCTCAGACGATAGGGTGTCCTCTATACCCGGCATCCTTTATTGCGATAACGTAAGACCTCATCTCGTGATGGGGGTAGAATCAGTAGTCGAATACCCACGACGTGAGCTGACGGCTGAGTAAAGCACGAGGTAAGCTTATCACGAGGTGGAATATTCACCTTGGCTGTATAATCCCGTAGTTATACATATTGGAACCTACTGAGGACAATAGTCGTACCCTCTCGGAGTATTAGAGAGCGCGGTGCCTTATAAGTACCAGGACGTATGCCGCTTGGATGGCCGACATGGTATGGAGTGCAAGAATATATCTCTTACCTAGTTTGATCTAAGAACAATGGCAACTATTCAGGGTATCAGTGGTAACCAATACGTCCCAGGGGCAAAGGAATACGGCGAAGTCAGATATCAGTATGCCACGTCAACTTATGGCGAGGAGCGCGATCTTAATCCAGGACTAATAGTCCAGCCGAAGACGAAGGAAGACATTGTACTAGCTCTCAAGTATGCCAAAGAGAAGAATATCGCGGTAGCTATAAAGACTGGCGGTCATCAATATAGCGGTGCTTCGTCAACGAGCGCTCCAAACATCCAGTTGGACCTAGAACATTCATTTCGGGGTCCGGAGGACCGAACTATCTTCGAAAAAGACGGAAAGGCGTACGCTCGCACCAGCGTTAGCTGGAGCCTCGGGGAGTTCAACGCATGGGTTACGGAACATAATCTATTCGTACCTCATGGACAGTGTACCGAGGTTCACGTCGGCGGACATGTTCAGACTGGCGGTAAGATCTCGCTGTTAATCCCTACGATACCAAACTTTATGGCTTCTTCGGGCTTGTTTTAATAATGAACGATAGGTTACGGTCAGCTAGGTCGCAGCTTTGGCCTATTTGGAGATCACGTATTGTCTCTCGAGATCATCGATACGGATGGAAATTTCAAGGAGATCACCAAGGCCACTGACCCAGATTTGTTCTGGGCTTTTTTGGGTGGTAGCCCCGGTAACCTGGGTGTTTTGACACACTTCACCATCCAAATGCATCGCGACAAAGACTATGAAGGCTCGAGAGGCATGAAAGCGATGTATTTTTACGACACCGAAACTCTCAAGCGTCTGGTCGATATCCTAGTCGAAATGTCTGACGACGAAAATTTCCCTCGAAACTATGATCTCTGCGTCAGCGTGCTCAGCTCGGCATTTCCCCTCCTCGATTTATGCCCAGGGATAGACGAATGGATGGCAAGGAAGCACCCAGAGTACTACGGCAAAAATGGGTTGATTGCGTGGCCGCGGACCATCGTCGTGTTTGCGCAGTGGGTGCCGTTCGAGAGCGGCGACGTATGCGATAATTCCTGGTTCGATCGAATCAAAGAGGGTTCCGATTGGATTCTCGGTAATAACAATGTCGAAGAGAAGCCCATGTCTCAACTCACCGGTGACTGGATCTTCCGTAACGTGCGCGAGTTCGAGCATCCGTATGTTAAACGTACCTACGCTACGAAATCACGCTCACTTGCTAAAGACGGCTGGGCCGACTGGGTCGTTAATCGTATCGACTCTGTCGTTCGACCTAAACACAACCGGTGCTAGCTATCGGCGCAACTACAGTGTTTCGGTGGTAAGAACTCTATGTTCGCGCGGAATGCAGGGAACGGCACGGCGTTTAGCTGGCGAGACACGAGCATCATATGCACGATGGACTGCTTTCACGACGAGGAGACTAAGACACGAGCTGAAGATTGGCAGAAGGTTAATGACGAGGAGGCAATCGGCCCCGAGGGTATCTTCTCCAAAGAGGACCGCCGTGTGCTCTGGGGCTCATACGGGGATTGGGACTTGGATGCTGTATGGAACTGCTACTACGAGGATAGAGCCAAGTACGACAAGCTCCGCGAAATTAGAAAGAGAGTTGATCCGTATGGCATCTTCACTCCAAACCCCTTCTCCGTTAAGCGAGCAGATTGATTTCTTCACTTTGGTTCGAGGGTCAGTTAACTGGTTGGAATTATTACGACGATCAGATCGGAAAGGTATGGTGGACAATATATCTGTGGCACATTTAGTAGTCCGTAAAGGTCATTTTCTCCTATCACCCCCTATTCATACGTTTTACAACCCGTTACAATAAGATCCGAACTCCGGCGTAACGTATTGCTGCTTTACCATGTGTATCATACCAGCTACTTTTAACGCCAATTAGCACATGATACTAATACGTACACCTCCTTTTCTTTTTTTCTTTACCGCAATTGCCGATACCATAGATAGGTAGCGCTAGGTGGCAGAAGGTAATGGGAAGGGGGAGGGGGGGGGTGACATACTCACCTATATACCTACCTATCACTTAGTTATACCCTGAATAGAATCTTTAAGTCATCATCATTATTGTTTTTAATGAGAAAAAATAAAAAAGACCTAGGTATCTGGTACGCCTTTATGCCACATCTATTCTAGCCCTTCCATCCTCTACGCTCTATGCTCTAGCTCTATAATTTCACCATCCCTCTAATTCTCTATATTTGTCTAAGCCCAACCGATTCTGAATAGTTTATAGCCGCTCTCATCTCCACGTCCAACGCCACGGCGCTTTTCGACGCTCTCCGTGCTTAGAATTGCAAGATACCGGCCATCCGGAGCTTTGGGGTGTGATCCCTTAAAGGCTGCTTCCACGGAGTCGATCACGGCTTCGAAGCGACCATTTGGGCGTATTGTCATGAGCAACCAAAACAATCCATTGGAAGCAAGCAAACGGGTTGCACAATCACGAAGCCACATGGCATGTTCAGGTGCATATATCACATCGGTCGCCACCACCATGTCCGCTGATAAATCCAGCGGTGCTTCTAAAACAGGGGCTGACCAATCGAGAGAGCACGACTTTACGTCTGCCTGACTGAGTTTAATGTTAGACTTTAGATTCTCAAGAACGGCCGGATGGTAATCTGTCGCTATTATGGTGGCGTTAGATATGCCGAGGTGAGGTAGTGCCTTATCAAGTACGAGGCTGACCAGTCCCGTCCCAGCACCAAACTCGATGATACTCGGAGAGGAGCCGAGAGATTCGCGGACGAGTCCAAATCGCTCCGGCGACGCACAGAACAGGTCAGAAAAGACAATAGATGCGCCCCAACTTTGCAGACCAACGTCTGTATGGTCCGTAGTGGTTTGTGGTGCATCGTTAAGCCTCACATCGATCGAGATCTTTTCATGGGAATTAGGCTCTCCTGGCCTGAGAGAAACTTCATTAGGAAAGAATGCCAACTCGAAAGAGAATTCTCGCGTAATCCCGGAATCTTCTTCTTCGTTCTCTTCCTCGATTTTGGTAAACGATGCAAGAATGAAGGAAGCTTTGTCCACGGCCTGCTCACGCTCGTCCTCAGTGTTCAGGGGTAACTCATCCACGCGAGCAATCAAGGTTGTTAACCAGCGAATAGTAAAGTTACGCTCGAAGACGTCGGCACGTAACTCGTCCAGATTATATCCCGAATTCGCATCCTCAAGATCTCCATCATCCTCAGAGACGTAGCCGGAATCGACCGGTTGAACTAGCAAGTCGTCATGAGTTTTCCCATGTTCGAGTTGCGATTTAACTGCCCGCGACAACGAAACGGGGCAATATATTTCACGCAGGCTATCTAGAGCTGAGAATATCTGTTCCCTGTTCAGTGTAGTCAACGAACGTAAAGGCGGTAGGCTGCTCGTGGGAGACAGCGGATGACCCGCTGGGCTCATTGAGTCCTCGGTCAGACCCGTGGTCTATCTCTGGAGTCGACGACCTAACGAATAAAAAAAAACAACAAGGTAGGAAAAAGATAAATCAGGTTATTAAAAAGGAAAGAACTTTAACTAACGAGGGCTTTGATAGATTTGGAAAAAAAAAAAAAAAAAAAAAAAAAAAAGTGAGATAGATAATTACTCAGGGGCCTAGAACAGGCCTAAGGATTAACGGGGGTGGATCTCGATTAGTGACCCACTGTGCCACACAATTTTGAACTTTTTGTTACCATCGTGAAAAGTCTCGGCGATAGCGATTAGTTTAAAGAACCTGACTCGCCATTTCCCATGTACTTCTTTCGTTGGCTCCAATTTGTACCTTCTTTTTTACTATTCGAATAAGTTTAATTTTGATAGCTCTATCCCCATAATCCATATGCGCCATTGATATCGAATATTAATCCCAGCGTACATTTATTCCAGGTGTTGTCTTTCCCCACGACCGTCACGATGCTCTCCATCTGCCAACTTCGTCCCTGCATGATCACTGGAAGCTGAAGGTTCAGGCCGTAGGGCGAAATTTAGTCAATAGCTACCTACCTAGGTAGGTAGGTATGGCTCCAGTATCCTTTTAAAGGTTGCGGTATCTTGAGAAAATAGTATACCACCAGTTGAGCGTTCCGTCAGAGGTAAAAGCACCGTCACATGGGATGCTACATAAGAGATAGGACTATATACTTATGCCATTGCTACTATTTCCCTATAGTAAACTATTTAACAAGTAGGAATTATCTTCACCGTGCGCTTGTTCCTACCAGTGACGCCCTCCCAAACAAACTCAAGCTTCTTGAGTCCTAAACCTTCCACAGAAATAGGGTCTTCGTCTCCGACTCAGCCTAGCCCATCACCGTTATGGTGTGGACATAGCGAAGCTTGCCCTTCTCCACGCGGAACTCGTGGCTATCAGGAACCGTCGCAAAGTCGATGAAGATATCAACGGCACCAAGGGTCTCGTCGATAACGTATCGACGGTTGGTCAACTTGACGCCTATAAATCACGTGTAAGCAGATTCTCCAATCCTATTTCTACGCTCGATATGACTTACCGTTGGGAACACCGACGTCGCATCTGTCGTTGTCGGAGCCCGAGCCGGTGTACGAGCCGCCCTCAAGACGTGCACAAGGATGTCCCCAGGGAACCTGCACAGACTTGTCGTCGAAGAGGTCGGCGTATGCGTCGCCTGCGGCTTGGATTACCTCGCGGCTGTCGCGTTCTTCCTCTGGGATTGGATCCCACTTCTCCTGGGATGCCCAGTAGAGGGTACCAGTAGCATTGAAAAGCCAGTCGCCCTGGTCGGTGACGAGGGAACTGATATTGGCAATCTTTCCGTCGGCGAAGCGCATCTGTGTTCCTATGACGTACGGGTGCGCCTTGTCTGTGACGACAATCTCAGTGTATGTTGCACATTGAGTGGTGTCGTGGAGACTGCGGTTGAAGTCAATCTTGAGCGGCTTAGACAGTATTCCGGTCTTGATATCGGCCGTCTTAAACGCTTCCAGGTAGGCGACGGTATCAGCCAAAGGAGATACTGTGTCTGGCGTTCCTGCGGTTTGCGCCGCGAGGAGGCTATCGGTAGCAGCAACGAGGTCTTCGCGGGTGCATTGAGCCGCCGCTTGAGTTGCCAGGAGCCCTATAGCAGTAAGAGTAAATCTCAACATCGTCAATTTTGTTCAGGGAACTAGTATTGAATGGGAGCGAAAGGGCAATTCGAGATTAGGCAAGCTATCGAGATTCAAGAGGAGTCGGGGTAGCTCCCCGTATAAATATGAATTATTACATGATGTCAAAACCGGCAAGGGAGATGATACTGTCGTACTCGAAGAGAATAGCCAGATGAATTTTGTGTGGGGTTGGTTCGGCAATTCCATAGAGCTGGAAGATCATCATCCGTCTATCAAGTCTAGTCAATTGCCACTTTCGTAATCCTGAACAAGACTATATTCGATGTTAAAGTTTCTATTACTTAATATCCTCTAGAGGTGCTTGTGGTTTCGAGTTCTGAAGTCATATAATACCCGGTAGCCGGGGATGACCCCTTGCTCGCAGTTCTTTCTTTATACTTCACATGAAAGGTATTTGCCTACCTAGGTACCTTTCAACAATAAGTAAGAAATATCTAAATACAAAACTTAAGACTGTTGAATTTCAAGCTTGGGGTTTTAATCGATGGCGAACCTATCGTAACTTACGAGCCCTCACATAAACTTACCACAAGATATTCCCAGGAGAGTTTTACATCTTGCTTTTAGACGAGAAGAGACTGAACATATTTAAATAGGCGTTGCCGCGTATCCCGATCATTCTTTGAATAATGAAAGGTATCGAAAAGATAATGTAAGACTATTAGGCCTTCATTTATCCGTCTTAACTGACTACCTACCTACCTATTTACTGTTATATTAGGGAGAAGTATACCCTGCTGAATATTTAAGACTGGGTAGCTACTTAAATTCACAATAGGCAGTCATAATTGACAGGTTCGCAGTCAAGGTACAAGCAAAAACTTGATGCGTGCTAATCTATATTTACGCCGGTTTCACGTGTATTCATCTCTCCGAGTTTGAAACTGGCTTCTCCGAGGGAGGCTGATAAATTCAGTCGTTTAGTAATAATATTTATGGCTGTCTCGCCACAACTTACATGTGTAGGTAGGTAGTTTGTGTGTCCTAGATTATGACCACTTGCTCAAATAAGCCGACGCCTGTAGAACGTAGTTCTAGGATCTACTATAGACGTATTTGGGGCCATGTAGTGTTGGTAAGGTCCGTCAAGGTTTGCCGCGATATATGTTCAACTCCGCGAGAACCAGGTACCTAAAAGCTGTCCCAAGTTTACGTTGAATCATTTTGCAGAGCTCTTTTTCTAATCCCCATCTTGGCACTTTCTAATGTAACACAGAATCAAAAATTTATATGAAATTAGATCTAGGATTGCTTGCAACAGATATGTTAATTCTTCTGTATATTTCAAGCACGTAAGATGTCATCTTAAATTATCAAGAAAAGGAGCCTTGATTTTTTCGTCTCTAGGCCACCTTGGACCCTATCATCGTTGCGATTCTATGATAATATTGGATTCCCACTGCAGCAAGAGCAGCCAAAACGACTACTCCGGTATAAGCTGGCAATCCATAGATGCTGTTGTTCTTCGATAGTGCGTTCCCCGACTGCTTCTCTCCGACAACGGGATGATGAATATAAGGTATTTGGACATCTTTGGGGCAGGATTTCTCTTCTAACCAGTCCAAAATAGGGGCTCGGGCGATAAGTGGTCCATATATACGATTTGTGCTGTATACCGCGAAGTTGGTATAGGGGATGACATATTTGGCCATGATCTTGTCCATCGGGCTGAGCCATCCGTAAACCCGAGCCCGACGCATGGACATGCCCTGAATTAGTGGCTCATCCCTCTTCCTTTCGCTTTGGTAATCGGCAAATAGTGCTTCTAGGCTTCTCGTATCGGGTGACCGATTTGTTTGGAGCAAGCCTCGGAGCTTATTCACGAGGACGACTACATCGGCCAGGCCGCTATTATATCCTAACCCGGCGTGAGGTTCCAATTTTCGGACGGCGTCGCTCACAAGGACGACGCGGTTCCAATACCATTTGTCTACGCGACCTTCCTCTAGGTTGATCATACCAAAGCTGCCATTTTCTAGGTCGAAGATATCGCGCACTCTCACACCGGGAGCAGCGTATAGATGTCCCCACTTCCGTATGGCATCTTCCTTGTCCTTTTCGGTGTATTTGATGCGTTCCGAGGTGGGTTTATCGAGCGCTTCGTATACGCCAAACCATGCTTGAGAGTTACCAGTGAGAATCTGAGTGGATACGCGCCGCGATGCGCATTCGTAGTTGACATTCCTTGGCAATGTTGGCGGAACTGGTATGCTCCCAAAAAACATCCGGTACGTGGTTACGTAGGGGCTTTTTGGCATTTCCGAGATGCTAGGGGCCGGCCTGCCCTCCTCCATCGCCTGCATACATTGACGGACTCTGCTGTGTACACCATCCGCCCCTATTACGATAGAACCCCTTTCCACGGTGCCGTCAGCGCACTCAACAACTACCGCGTCATCTGACACGTTCACTTTGACGACGTGCTTGTTTACTTTGATACGTTCTTTCGCGCTGTCAGGTAGACTCTGATATAAGGCTTCAATGAAGAGCGGACGATGAGTAACCTGTATATCATACCCGTGGCTAAATAGCAATATTCGTGAGCTCGTATCCGTATTTATCGTTCAAGTTAGACTTACTTTCGGCGAATCAGATCCGCAGGGGCCCAAGATGTGAATATAGATCCGTCATCAGCGGACATGGTAATTCCATGGTTGATAGGGTTGAGGACGGGCTTTATCGCATCTCGGAGACCCAGCTGATCGAAAATGCGAAACGTCGGTGGCCATAAGCTGAGCAGCGAGCCGAGCTCGGGTGTTAGGCTCTCGTGGCGTTCTAATATAACGAAGTCGACATCCGTTTTGGATAATATATGTGCTGCAGTGAGCCCAACCAGACCGCCTCCGACGATTATGATCCGAAAAGGGTTGTCTACTTCGGCCATTATTAACCCGTTTGGTATCTTTTTTTGGGGGGGGGGGGGGGTGGCCGCTTATTGTTTAGAACTCCGGATATAGCACAGCAAACCCACGACCGATTTGAGGGGATCCCGGCGGGCCCTATTTGAGGCGCTCTAGAAATGCTGGAATATCTTCCCCCTAAATGGGCTAACCGCAGAATATTATTTTTAACACGTCGAATGTGCTAAAATCCCTGTCGCGCGCACGTATCTCAGTTTAGCCGGTCAACGGGTGGATATCTTGATGAAAAAGGTGAAGGGCTGTTGAGCAAGCTGCCTACCTACCTACTTAGACATATTAATCTATTTTATATACATAAGATCCAAGCCTTGGCTTATACGCTCTCTTCGTAGTGTAACCCTTGATTCTAACGCTAAAGATGATCCGAGCAATCCGGACTCTGGATACGGCATCAGGGATTATTCGCCTATCACGCAAATTTGCATAGGAACAAGTCAAGTTCTCGTTAATCTGACTTGAAATTACCGTGTCGTAACTATCGGTCAAGATGGTGTAGAGAGTTCGACCTCCCTTGTCACTGTAATTCCTTGCTTGGGTATTTGCCCGTCGGAGACAATGCAGTGGCCTGTAGTCTTCCTTACTCGGAGTTTATTTAGTTCTTTAAACCCTCCGCGCACGCTATCGGCCTCATATCCCTTGGCGCGAAGCACGCTAGTCGCCACACGAGAACTGTCGCCATCGTAGCACAGTACTAGGATCCTCCTACCCTGCAATAGCGGTACTACATCACTATTCGGTGCTCCAAAGTACTCGTCTAGCTTCAACCACAGCGCCTCGAGCACGGCTGGATTCGAGAATGGACTTGCGGTAAACGAGCCCACGAATGGCACGCTGACGGACCCCGGGAGGCTAAACTTTCCGAAATCGACGGGCTGACGGATATCGAGAATAACCGCGTCCTCTTTGATGGAAATGGTTTCGCTCAGCCCATCTTCTATCGTGATCCCTTGTGGAAGACCAGAGAACGGTTCATCTTTAGAAGCAGCTCTCTTCATTTCCAAAAAGGAGGGAAGTGCCACTGCAGCATCTTTCTCCCATGCCTCGTCGTATCGGTAAAGATCAACTTTTGTCAGTGCCTAGTATTCGGGTTAGTGATATGCATTATTGGCCCTCGTTGGATTAACCCGTACCTCGTTCTTGATAGAAGGGAAATGCCCCGGCCCCAACTTATCAAAGTACTCGTTGATGTACTGATAGGGTAGATCGCAACATAAGAAGACGCAGTGGATTTCCCCATCCTCTCCCGCGTACTGCAGGAGAGTTCCCGCAGCTTTTTGCTTCTCGATAAACTGGAATAAGCCCTTCAAGTTGAATCCCGAGGAAGGGCCACACACGATGCCTTCGCGACACATGTCTAAAGATAAAGAGAATGAGTCGTGTGAGCCGACCTCTTCGATATGATCTACTGCCGACTTCCAAGGGAATTCAACCGGAGCAAGAAGAGCAAACGAACGAGGTCCTGGGACCCTATCACCAGGAGCGGTGCACACTCTATCAGTCGTTAGTAAACCTGGCGACGAACGAATAGGGATGGGTGTTGCGCGAACCCTAGTCGAAAAACTGAAGACTTCGCATCCTTAAAGAACATTCCTAATCCTGTTACGGTACCTGAAATCTGTTAGAGAAGAATGGTCATTACGATCTTGCCAGAAAAGCACACCTGATGTGCCCATGCCAGCGCATATTAAATTTATTTCCGGCAACTGCCTAAGAATCTGGGGCCCTGTCCATCTAACGTGTGCTTTCCAGTTCTGTTTCTAGTTAGTGACGGCCCGATACAGGGGATCACAGCATAGCTCACGTCGTCATTCTCGTATTGGTTTGGGTTGATGATAGATTCATCGTCTTCGGCCATCCTCTCTGCTGCTCTGATCCCTCCACGGCCGTCCGTAGGCTCTGGTTGAGATGGCCCTCCAAAAAGAGTACTGGTATGCGGTGAACGAGAGACTACATAGAAGAGACAAGGGCTAGCTTACATGTCGAGGCCGAAGAACTGCATTAACCGCAACTTTGCTGCGCTAGTCTTATTGCTCAAGAATGCGCGAACATCTGGGACGTCGTGAAACACCCGAGAGATAAGGGACATCGATATCACAGTCGAGCCCGAGCTGTATTCGATGATAGTCTTGGTCTTTCCCGGCACCACGCTCTTTTCGAGAAGGTTGAGTGCTAATATAAAGCGTCAGTATTAATGCGTATACACGAATTTCTTCTATTACTCACCTGGCATGGCCTTGACATTGTTGGCCGGATGCATCGTCATCATCTTGGCGTATATCCTTACGCCATCACGCCGATAGGGGTTGAGACGGTCTGGTATTTCTACGAGAGGCAGGGGAGGGGCCGAATCTGGATCGAAGTAATCTTGGACTGAGTTGGCGCCTTTATAGACGTTGAGAGGGTTGTTGTTGTGTGGCATGGTCGATTATCGAGCTTACTCGTACCAAATTCTTCGTTAGGATGAAGGCTCACGAGTAATATCTTGAGAGGCGAGAAGTGCAACTAATGAGAAAGAATGGCGCATACATATATAGGTATATATATATGTATACCTTAGGTAGGCTCTCTATCTACCCAAGGTAAGTAACCCTTTCGGATCCTTTTTACCACGGGAGCTTTAGATGCGTCGACCTGATGAAACAGGAAGTTTTGATATTACATAGTCGTATCCACAACTCTGGGGACGTGACGGTCTGTATTCAGACCAATTACTTAGCAGTATCTTCCTTGAGCAGATATTCGTCCCGTGTGCATGATGCGGAAGCAGGGTAGTTTAGACTATTTTCTTTCTCGGCCGCCTGCAAGGTCTCTATCGAATTTCTTGGCTCGTGGGCTGATCAACATGTCGCGAACATCGTTGACGTTGACTGAAATAGGTCGGTTTCATAGATGATTTTACGTCCAATGTTCTTCGGCGCGAGCAAATAAACTTCGAAGATCCATACTTTGTGTCCGCATTCCTGGGTAGCCCGTTACTTGGTTACAATATAGCGCCGACCCCTGCACGAGGCACTTTGAGGTCGTTTCCAACCAATGAGACCGGCTGGTCTAACCCCGGCCAACGTCTGTGTGTGTGCATGGCACGGTGGTAAACTTTACTCTACTGTAGGTTAACTAGGTGGTATCGAGGAAGAATCGTATATCTCATAATCCGGGCTAAATCTACCTAGGAGAAGCTTATACGTGAAGTTCCTCGCGGTGTGCTTAAATCTTTTGCGATCCCCATTATCCTCATTTGTAAGATTGCGTGCTCTGCCAGGCTGAGACTCCGAGCTCGTCTCGACGAGGTACCTCCTTACCTCCCAGGCTAAAAGATCCCTAGGTTAAAAGATTATCGTCGAACTAAGGTTTACTTACTTCGGCGTATCTGAGCTGTCTTGTTCCACCGCCTTTTCGGTCCCAGCGTGGTCATCCAGGGACTTACTTAAGACTCCACCGTGTTTCCTATACTACTAGCCTTAGTAGACGAGCAGCGTTCAAATTCGACTTACTTTTTCAGCGGGACTAGCCTTCTATTGTTTTGATCGTCTGTAAGTGCATTCTAACGCATACGGCCTTGTTCGAAGTGTAGATCGCTCGATGAGGACCTTTTCGTCCTCCTAGTGGATCTCTTTACCTTGTAGATCTTTCAGCCGCCATCAAGGTCTATGATTTTAAAACCTCAGCGGCGTATCCAAGACTAACAAGGATCACCCCCCCTAGCAGACTATATGGTGCTAACTCCTCGTCACCCGCTCGCTCACATGATTCCATGACAAAATAAATACTCGATTAAGTCGCCGTTTACAACAAGTCTCCCACGCGCTTACAACTAGCGATGGAGAAGGTTACAATGGGAAACCAGCCCCAATCTGGCGCTGTTGCCAATGCTACCACCGAAGGAGAGACCGCGGTATTCGCCGAGCCCAAGGGCGGTTCTGAAAGCGAGGGTGAAGCACGCCATGTCTTCAACGAACAGACCAACTATGTCCCCAAGAAGACCATCATCATGGTAAATATCTCCCAAGTAGAGAACTTTCTTGTCGTGGGTGCTAACGGGCGTAAGATATTCCTCGCGTGTGCTAGCGTAGACCTGCTGGCTCTCATGGACCAAACTACGTTAGCTGCGAGTTTGTATATCATCGCAGATGCGCTGAAATCCACCAACCAGGCATCGTGGATTGCCAGCGGATACTTCATGTAGGATTTCGCCGCACGATGTGAATTATACTGGTATGAGGCTAAGGCATCCTAATAGAACGTCAACCGTCGGACAACTCTTGTACGGACGACTTTCGGATATCTGGTCTCGAAAGGTTATCCTACTCATCGGTCTGGCCATCTTCTTCTTCGGCTCCTTGGCATCATCTCTTTCTCAGACCGTCACGCAGCTGATTGTATTTCGGTGCTTCACCGGCATCGGTGGAGGTGGGTTGATGACCGTAGCTCAGCTTATCGTCAGCGACGTGGTGCCGTTGAGGGAAAGAGGCAAGTATCAGGGGATTCTGGTGCGTAGATCGAACAGCTCCAACCCTTAGTCTCTTCTCGCCTTTCTTCTAACCCTTTCTCTAGGGGGCTGTTGTCGCCCTTGCTAATGGAATCGGACCCGTTATTGGCGGGTCCCTCTCTTCTATCTCGGAAGATTCTTGGCGGTGGATATTTCGTCTCAATTTGCCGCTCACCTTGTTGACCACTTTCTGTGTCATATTCATCATGCCGCTAAAAAAGGTAGAGGGGGATTGGAAGCTGTGAGTGGTGCATCTTGCCCTTTCTAGAGTTGTCCCATGTTAATCAATGTCCCCTAGAAAATTGAAAGCCGTGGACTTTCTGGGCATCCTTCTTACTCTGGCTGGCGTTGCCGTCCTAATGCTGGGATTGACATGGGGCGGCTCTGAATATCCCTGGAACTCCGCAGCTGTAATAGCAACCTTGGTTATTGGGTTTGTGCTCTGCGTAGCCTTCGTTCTATGGCAATGGCGTGGGCCACGATACCCTTTGGTACCTTGTAAGGCTCCTTTACCCAACAGCCACTTGTATCCCCATGTGTAGGTAACCATCAAATTAGTGCATATCTTCCGGTCTAAGATCGTCAACGGTGCGTGCCTCACGATGGCTATCAACGGTTGGAACTTTGTCGTCCAGGTCTACTATATCCCTAGCTTCTACCAGCTAGCTTACGGGTACTCCGCAACTAAAGCTGGTGCCATGTTGCTTCCAATTACGCTCATACAGACACTCAGCAGCACACTTTCGGGTCTGATAGTCCACTGGGTTGGCAGATACCGAGAATGTATTCTGTTCGGATGGGTCTGTTGGACTATTGGCCTTGGGTTAATGTCAACACTCGACGAAAACTCGGGGCTCGGGAAGCAGATAGGGTATGCTATCATCATTGGAGTAGGAGTCGGGAATACACTTCAGCCGTGAGTCCTGGATATTATTATCCACGTGGAAATATTGGGGCTAATATTGAGTAGAGCCTTGATAGCCTGTCAGGCTGGAGTAGAGAGGCGAGATATGGCTGTTGTGACGTCTTTTAGGAAGTAAGAGTCCCCTTTATCGCTAAAACTTCCTGTAACTAACATCTCGGTTCCAGCTTCGTGCGAAATCTTGGAGGAACTTTAGGTCTTGCTATCTGTGGCACTCTACTGTGAGCGGACATTGCAAAACGTCTATTTTCTAGTTCTTTTGAAACTGACAAGGCGCTATAGAAACAATATTCTAGCGAATTCCATTTCGTCATCAAAAATCGATGGCGTCGACTTCAACGGTCTCCTCGATAGTCCCCAATCATACTTATCGTCTCTACCCCCTGATGAGGCATCGAGAGTCCGGTCAATACTCGTCCCTGCATACCGTCGAGGATTTAGGGTCATATTCCTCGTGGGAGCGTCGCTAGCTGCTGTCGCATTTGTTATAGCTTGGTTCATGATGCCCCAAGTTGAATTACGACGCCCCGATGATGAAAAACTGAAAGAGGAAGGCCGAAGGGAGCACGCTTCGAAGCAAGATGCATCAGCTCCTTAAGAATTACATTAGGCACCTAGCCATCCAGCGGTTGCTTGCCCTATTACCGGGTTGATTACGACGTAGAGGATCAAAGCGACAGAATAATAGCGTGATAAACGATATATTCGATCTAGGACTCAGGATTCCAGGAATCGAGCTCTTTTTAATTAGATTAAAGTAATATCTCGAGGCTCCCAGACCTCTTCATGTTTTCCTTCACTTACATAGAGATCAATAAGCTCGGATACCCAACAGCAAGACACAAAAGTGTATAAACCCCTGGATTGGTCAAGAGGCCGTAATATATAAGGTACCGCTGAGCCGACGAATATGCACAGTTGATCCCCAACATAAACATCCCGGTTTGCGCCTGTGCTTCCCATCAGACCGGATGCCGTAACGAAAGGCTTCCGAAAGTCACAGTGAACTCCCAACTTTGAATTCAAGTCTACTACGGCACGTACTATCGAGGGCCCGTCACGTACCGAAGGTATCCTCCCTTTACGATTAGTTAGGAGGTCGTAATTTTCGCTCGTCTCGCCTTCGTCTACCGGTAGCTCATGGAGGACGGCGCGCTTCCAGGCTTTACGCCGTTCGGATTTGGTTGTAAACCTTACGCGTGAACAATCCTGGCGTTCCATGGCGTCTTCCCATTCGATAAGTCGCGTACGACAGGCCTTGATCGAGTCATCGAGATTTACGATTTTAGATTCATGTGGCTTGAAGCTTCTACCCGTGTGCTGAATGCCCGAGGTAAAAATATGCCCTCTGATCGTGATTTGACGTAGGTCAGTTGAGAAGCGCGGTGAGTTAGGCGGTGGTCGTATCCCTTTTAGCTCGTGAATTTGCATATAAGTCATAATGCCGGTCGAGAGCCTCGATGCGAGATCCCCCTCTAACCCGGAAGTCCACGTGGATGCCCACGAAGGTAGACCTTCCATAGTGTCTGCCGCAGAGCAGAGAGCATGAGACAACATGCCCCCTTTAAACATAAAGATAGCCAAATCCCTAAATATATCCGCGACGGATTTGGTATAGTCCACCTCGAGAAGCTTTTCCTTATGCGCATCGTCCTTTAATAATCCCAAGATCCCGTATAATCTGTCCCTAGGTTCAGTCTTCTCGAAGAAGCGCGTCTGCCAGAGCAAATCGGCTAGCTCAAGATGGATTGATTGGCGTTGCGTGTCTTGCGATTTGGCAGTACGAACCCGTATCCAACATCTCTGTATGCTATCCGCTCTCGACGCGCCGCTTAATCGCCAAATATGGGTGTGCTGGCCCAGTTGAAGCCTGCGTAGGGCATCTACGGCTTTCAAGATCCGAATCCAATCTATCCAACGGTCTCCGTAGACAATCGTAGCAGCCTTCGCCAGAACAATCTCTTGGAGAACCCAGACGCGCGTGAACCACGGCTGGAAGAAGAACTTGTGCGATAGTTGTAGTACGCGTAATGGGTTAGCCATTTTGCTCATTATTCTGGCTGCAGCTTCAGGGTCTTGGGAATCAGTATCCGCCAGCGAGTTCAGCAGATCGATCGTCTTGTCAGAGACGCATTGGCCTTGAACGGTGGTATCTGGCCCTAACCACACGATGACATGTCCAGCTTGGCTATAGATCTTACCCATGCGACGGACCTCCTGATTTCGCTCTCGAACGTTGGACTGGTTGATACATAGCGCATCTATCCAGATGACTCTTTTTCTATCTCGAAGTCTCAACGCGCGTAACGCGGCTTCGAGGTTTCTCGTTACTCGGAATGGTTTCCCACCAAGGGAGATAGAAGCCGTGCTCGTAGCATCACCCCATACATATGAGAGAGCTTCGTATTCGTGACTTTCACTATTTTCGACGAAAGGGAAGTTCTCGACGGTACATTCGATACGTTCGACTCTTTCCCCTGGATAGATTGTTACTAGGCGGATTTGAGAGCCATCTTCAGGTAGCGCTTCATAACTGTAAACGTTTCTAGACTTTTCCATCGTCGTGCTCAACTCGAGCCTAGAAAATAAGATAAAATAAACGGGCTAAAGAGGGGAATGCGCGATGTAATTATACTCTCGCTATTTTCAGCTCACTACACAGCCCGACTACATATGTAAATACCTACTACTTGAAAGGTCACATCCTTCCAACAGCCCCTCATTGCTACCCACAATCAGCATCGAATCAGGAGATTTCACAGCCTCTTTTTTGCGGCGGGACTTCGGTAGGCACAGTTAAGAGGAAGTGTTCACTATATTAGGACATATACGGAAATAATGGACTAAACTTTGGATTTCGATGTCCGAGGGCTACTAATTATCACAGAAGCTACTAATACCTACTGGTCAGGGTCCGAACCCCGGTACGAGCCATGGCGTACAGGAGCATTATCTCTTATTCCCATGAATCTCCGATGTGTTACTTCCACCGACTCGGGGATCTTGGCCCTTCTCGGGATCGAAACACCAAAACTCTCGGGTAATCGTGATGAAGAAGCCATTAACTTTCTACGCGGCCCAGCGCTTATTAGACAAAAAGTAAAAGCCCGCCTATCGGTAATTTTAGGAAATCTTGAAGCTCACATTCATGACGAAAGCTGAATGGATTCGGAATTTATTTCGTAGCACAAAGCCTAGGTACCTACCTAGGTAGATATCAACTTTAGTTGTATACCCAAAGAATAAAGGTCTGCTCCCTTTCTGCTTTTTTTCCAAGAAAGTTTCTATCGAACTTCTTTTATCGTGATGCTCTCAAGGGTGATCGTAGTATTTTCAGTGTATCGTGGATGTGTATTGCCATATCTAAGACAATGGCCCGTTAAGTTGCAAATTCCTAACTCAAAATAATAACCGACTGTAAACAAGAATATACTATTCACCGTCTTGGACGAAATGTATCTCTATATTACACCGCAGATTATGGTATAACGTTATCTTATTCGAAACCGCCCGTGTTGAGCTCTGATTTGTTCGATCTTCGTTGATACGACGGCCTCCAACATGCACACTCTACCCCACCTACGGGTATAAAAGTCTAGATAAGCTCTCGTTTCCTCTGTAATACAATCCTCCTTCTGCCCCTTTCTTGCTATTCAGTAGAGAATAAGGGTACTATATTTCCCTGTCTACCCAGACTCCTAGAGCATAAACCTCAACGTGAATTTCCCAAGAATGATACCTTCCAGAACAAAAATGACAGCCACCCAGTCAGAAATACTTAGTAAAGGAGTTACGCAAGATGAATTACAGCCCATCCTCGCCAAAGCCGGCTTGGAGCTTCCCAGTCCGCTTCTACAGGACTACTGTACACTAGTGTCTTCTTTCGATACTGCTATAGCATCCCTCCCGGATGACAAGAGCGTACTCCCACATCCCGACCTCGTCAAATATCCGCGTGCGGATATCCATATTCCTAAGGATACGGAGTTAGGTGCGTGGGCAACCAAGGTAAGGCCAACCAATTCTGCGGTATCGAATTTCTAATAGGAACGATAGGTTACTGCTAAATGTACGAACCCTACTAGCGGTCTGCTTAAAGGCCGTACTGTAGCACTCAAGGATAACATGGCATTTGCGGGAGTCCGGTGTACGAACGGGACATCGATGGTGGATTGGACTCCGAACATTGATGCTACGGTCGTGACGAGGGTCTTAGATGCTGGAGCTATTATCGTGGGTAAAGCCGGTATGATTTCTCGGCCTGTTCAAATTACTCGTTTATTGATAACACTACAGCGTGTGAGAACTCGTGTCTGGAGGGAATGTCTGGAACGGCTGTAACAGGACAGGTTCATAATCCCTTCGCAAAAGGATACAGTACCGGAGGATCGAGTAGCGGCTCGGGAAGACTCGTCGCAACTGGATCTGTGGATCTTGCTTTTGGTTGCGACCAAGGTGGAAGTATCCGTAACCCGGCTTCGTCTTGCGGCATTGTTGGCCTCAAGCCTACTTGGGGATTAGTACCTTACACTGGCATTCTGAGTCTAGATGCGACTATCGACCACGTAGGACCGATGACCAAGAACGTGAGGGATTGTGCTTTATTCCTTCAGGTGATTGCAGGACCAGATGGGTGGGACGACCGCCAGCCGCCGTTCGGTCTCGAAGGAGAAAAATTGGAGTTTGTGGCTCCCGTAGACGAAATACTCGGCAAAGAGCAAGCAAAAATGCTCGAAGGCTTCAAGATCGGCATCCTAAGCGAGGGCTTCGAGATACCTGAGCAGGATCCTAACGTCGCAACCTCCGTAAAGTCAGCTATTGAGAAATTTAAATCTCTTGGAGCAGAAGTTGGTTCAGTTTCGCTGCCGTTGCACAAAGAAGCTCCTTTACTTTGGACATGTGCCCTACCTCTACCAGGGGGCCAGCAAGGCTTGCTGAACGATGCGAACGGTAGAAAGCAGCTATACCTGACCGATCGCGCTGAACTACTTGGATCCAAGCTTACTCAATCCCAGTTTGACGCCTTAGGGCCTGGTGCATCCAACATGTATGTTGCATATCTGTGGATGAAGGAGAAGTACGGCGCAAAATTGCAAGGAAGGGTTATGAACCGCCTAAAAGCCGCTAGCGTAGGGATATCCGTATTCGATCGCTAAGCGCATACTTAATAGTTCTATAGGATGCTTATGATAAAGCTCTCGAGACGTTTGACGTCCTAGTTATGCCGACTATACCTTACCCGCCGCCACGCTTACCCGAGCCCGATTCCAATGAAAGCTCGTCGAAGTATCTGGCCAGGACGAATGGGCTAATAGCCAATACTTGCCCATTTAATAGTACGTTAAAGGTTGTCATCTTCCCCTAGAAGAGATCCACTGACAGATATCGATCACAAGACTCGGGACATCCTGCTCTGTCGCTACCTGTTGGTTTTGTACCCGCCCGAGAAGATCCGACAATAAAGCTTCCTACGGGACTCCAAATAGTAGGTCGTAAATACGCAGATGTCGATTGCTTGAAGGTCGCAGCTGCATGGGAGAAGGTCTTTGACTGGACGACTCTCTAGCACTAAGGAACCTGAGATGGATTATTCCCTTTTTGCCGCACCAACGATGACCACGCTAAATAGCGAAGCAGACAGAAATTACCTCATATGATATTAGTTTTATTAGAAACTCAAACCAGAACCTCTTCTGTACATGATATGTACCTAGGTATATACACCTAAGCAGAGGTTGAGATATACGTAAAAGTCACCTACGGCATACTCAGTACGCATCCAAGGTTAAGATAATGCTTTCGTAATCAGAGTTTGGCCAACTTAATCTCAGACCAGTATTCATCAGCGTTGAGCCTGACCAACTTTGCTCCCAGGTGCCATTGCTCACTTTGTATTTCGTATGCGGATCCAGACCTTGTAGCTTTAGCGGTGGGGGCAACGGCTTCAGAGCAGAACGGATCTGGAAAGCGAATAAAACAGCAGAATCATTCCCAGGCGACACAAACATCGCAGCGGGCCAGTTTGACTGGTCTGGGAGTGCCAAGCGGTAAAAATCGCCATTTATGACGATGGGGTTAATTTTTCTTTGCGTGTCAATTAGTACGGGGATTGTTTCTAGCTCCTCTTGCGTAAGAGTAGAAGGGTCTAGCTCGAAACCAAACGATCCGCACATAGAGGCCACGGCTGCTCGAAATGCTAATGGAGTACTGCGGCCAGTTTGGTGGTTCGGGACGGCACTAACGTGGCAACCCATTGCCGAAGGCGGATAGGGGAAAGAGGTGCCAAATTGAATGTAAAGACGCTCTAATCCATCCGTATCGTCGCTCGTCCAGCTCTGTGGCCAGTAATGAAGCAGGCCAGCGTCAAACCTAGCTCCTCCCGATGCGCATCCTTCCCATAAAATTTCTGGGTGTGCGGTAGTGAGATTATCAATGACCCGGTATAACCCCAGCATATAAGCGTGGTTTGCAGAAGGAGATGGCATCTCATGTATTCCGCGATTATTATCCCACTTGATGTATTTGATAGAAGCCGAATCGAGTATCTCTTCGATGACAGTGATAATGTAGTCCTGAACTTCCGCAAGGCCAAGGTTTAGTACAAGCTGGTCCCTTTGAAGCGTACGGTTATGGTTTCCTGCATGCATGCACCATTCGGGATGATGTTTATACAGATCGGAATCGGGATTGACCATTTCAGGCTCTACCCATAGCCCAAATTTTACGTGATCGGATGTATTTTGCACGACAATACTATCCACTTGTTCGACGTAGGGTCCGAGACCGTCGGGGAACTTGGCTGGGTTAGGAGTCCAGTCACCCAAGCCCAGACTATCATTATCGCGAGGATAATTCGTTCCGAACCACCCATCGTCGTTGACAAAGAGGCTGCAGCCAAGTTCTGCGGCATCACGAGCTAGCTTTACCATCGAAGACTGATTGAAATCGAAGCCTAGGCCTTCCCAGGAGTTTAGCAGCGGCGGACGAGTTTTGAATGTGTAGTTTGACCGAGACAAATGGCTCCGATAAAGCGAATGGAAAGATCGGGACATTCCTCCTAACCCTTGCTCGGAATATACGGAAACCACTTCGGGAGAAGCAAACGTCTCTCCCGGTGCCACAGGCCACGAAAGGTGTAGTGGGTTCAGACCAAGGAGAACTCTAACCCAACCCGTAGACCAGCGCTCGACGTCGGCGGCGAACGAGCCCGTGTATATCAGTGAATAGCCAGTCACCGATCCAAAAGTCTCCGTGGTACTCGGGGAAGCTAAAGCAATAAACGGATTATGGAAATGAGATGAGTAACCCGCAGACGAGCGGAAACTAAGAGAAACGTTAGCCATATTTGGACTGCCAGAGAAAAATAACAACAATTTGAAATTACGATAAGAATTTCAGCTCACCCTTGTTCCCCGTACGTTACCGGGCGTCTATTAATGCGAGCTTCTGCCGCCCAATCGCCGTAGAGGTCAATCATGTCCAATTCCTCGTTTGGCGTATCTATGCTCCAGCTACTAGCTCGGAGAACCGTCACATCACGACTCCCATTGTTCGTAATTCTAAAGCTACGAGAAACGGCGTTATATCTAGGAAATATCGAGTAATACAGATCTGCAGAAACGTCCGAGTAGTTGTCGTATAAGTGTACAATAAGAGTTGACACATCCTCTTCGCCACCATACGTAGCCGGCAGGCCAGGTAGAGGTGGTTTTCCCGGGCTCACGTCGTATCCCGTATACGAAAATGCCGATACGGTATCCCCGTCGGAGTGTTGGATATGAATGGCTGGCACTCGGAAATCGCCCCGACCTAGATCGGGAAACTCTCGCCGACGGTATGTGTACGGAGTACCCCAGCCGGATACAACACCATTAAAATCCGGAACCGTCTCGGCCGCATAAGCGCCCCAGTGGTCGTGGATCAAATCTAACGTCAACGGATCAACGTGGAATTTATACGAGACGTTAGAGGACGACAGAGAAAACGAATGGCCATCGCCATCGACAGAAATCCCTAATAACTTGGTGAGCTGTCATAGTTTCGTAGGGTTTCAACTTAGACAACTAATGACAGAGGGCTTCTTACAATTCACATCGTCTTGACATAGCACCAAAAAGGGGAATAGAAACCCTACCACGCTCGTGGCTAAGGGGGTTTGGATTCTCATTCTGTGCGGGTTCCTTGTCGAAAGAGTAGGAGGATCAAACACATCTGTTTTGATATGCTCAGTTCCGGGCATGCATTTATTTATTTCTCTCTTGGATCCTTCGGGATGAATCGATCCAACCCCAAATTCCGAGTTTCCGTGCCGGTAGCTACGTCACCTGCAGCCAAAGATTATTATCCTTGTCAGGCTTCTTCAGCTCGGCCCCGATACATCTGATCTGATAAAGAACGATTTGGTAGAAGTAAAGACCCTAGAGGATAAATAGGATTCCATAAACAACAGCCACCTTACGTATAGGTAGCCAATCGCTTATATAAGGGATGCTTGTCTTGGGCCAAATCACGGAAATCCGTCGAAGAGGATTGACAGGTAAAGAGGCGCCCTCGCGAAGTTTGGTGTTGTAGTGTTTGTGGACTTGGCCTTTCCCAGCTGACATCGTCAAAGAATCTAAACGGGAAAGGGATGCGGGGAATAAGTATTCTCGAACGAGGAATAATGAACGCGCCACTCGCTAGGGTTAGATACTAGCATCGCCTCTCGCGCGTAACCCGTGATATACCGTTCAATAGGTGGCTCATAAAATTTGGATCGGAATAGGCGTCGTCGAAGTGACCTAGCGACGTATAAATTGAACGACGCCCTTCGAACTCCCGACACCAAGCCAGCGGATGATCCTCACCTAACTTGCCCTCTTTTTAGGTCTCTTCGTTGATAGATAATAATACGGGTACCTTACCGCAGGGGTTTCCATCGAAGTTGTACCACTCGTCAACAGCTTCCACTTCTCAGACAAGTCGGAGACGATGGCGTGTTGTTTGTTTTCCGCCGTCAAAACGCCGGGCTGCAACTCCGGGTGAACAGTGAAGACGACACCGATAAGTTCTCTGATTCCCTCGATGACTGCGGGAATAGTGTCCATGTTGGTACCATACCGTTTTATTAGGACTACGTTCTTTGTAACCAATCCCTCGCTAGTGAAAATAGCTAAAGATTACCTGAAAGGAATACGGCAGGTTTTCCGGGTGGCACGAAAAAATATGTTTCGGGCAAGGAGGTATGCTAGGGATGTAATTCTTAAGAAGAGGAGTGAATGCTACCAGGTGAGAATAATAGGTGTTTTGTAAGTGTTTTGTAGGTACATGTACCTATTGCGATGAACCAAACAGGCCTATCCGTACTGTATTGCTACCTGCCTAACCTGCTAAACTCAAATCTTAATAGTGGCATTTCCACGAGGCTTAGGTGGCCCGACACCAGATTCGTAGCGGTACTAACCACTATAATTTAAATAATGCAGTTCAAGTCTTTCGAACCCACACGTGCCTTGTTAAACTTGTATTATTTATTCTAACTATTAACTATTATTTGCACATGCAATGAAAACCTTACCTTCAATGAACCCGACCGCGTGAGTCGTCTCGTGTATACTATGCACATTCGAGAACCATGATCCAACTATTTATTTCTTCCGTAAATAGGAACTTTGGCCATGTGAGTAAAGCCTACCTAGCATCACGACACGGGATGGCGTGTAGAAACGATCGAGTCTCGTCACTAGGTACGCAACCCTTCATACGCCTAAGTACTAACTAAGTTATCCTGCGTCAATCAACCATTATCACTTCGATACCTTCAAAGAGCAGCGCGTAACCGGAGACAATGGCCAATAGTATCGACAAGAGCATAGAAGATCCCGAGATGATGGATACACAATAGCTCAACCGCGAAGGTTATACATACGTAAATCATGAATTTTGATTTTAGGAACCCGCCTACTTGATTCATACTCATACGTTTGCCTCCGTAAATGCGACTAGAGACAATCCACCATACAGTAATCACGCCTCTCGCGAGGAACATAATAAGCGCCAGAGGAATACCTGGCAGCAAATACGAGATGCGGCCCAGGCCGATAAAACCATACCCCCAGCGTTGTTTTCGCCTCCGAGAACCTACATTGAAGAGAGTCTCCGAGTGGCCTTTTCCAGGTCACTATTGTCGCCCATGCGATATTGACGAAGACGACTGCGAAGTCGTTGAGATCCGAGCACCTAAGGATTCAGAGCGTGGCATAACGAAGGATATGCTCATTCAGCAAGTTAGCGAGGCGATGTACGGTAAAGCTACTCACGCAGAGAAAGATGACGAAGGCGGCAAATACAAGATAGGTAGGTACCGAAGACGATAGGCCTGTTATCGAGCAACTCGATTATACGATACAGGCTGGCAATGGGTCCGGGAATATCATGGGACATATATTTGCGTCGACGAGGGACTATAGAGATAAATCAGAAGAGAAGAGAAGTAGCATGGAAGCACTAGGTACCTAGTCAAAGGACCAGGGGATGAAATATGCCATTAGAAAGCTGCAGCAACGTGCGGCAACCTTGCAAAAGGACATGACAAACCAAATTGCGGTTGAACGAGTGTTGGCTACGACCGAGACGATAAGAATAATAAAGGAGTTGGTTGCAATTTCAAGGCATATCTTACGATCATATACCAATCGACCGCGTCATACCGTTTGGGCATCCCCGGTCGTACCGCCCAAATAGTTAGCATTCTTATTACACATCGCTGTACTATGTATTAAAACATGGCTATTATCTCCGAATATGTGAAGAGAGGCGACCGCAGTTAAATCTCTCCACCTAATAAGACGAAACATGGCGAATCAAGACTTTGGAAAGACTCAACACATGGCTGAAGACTTTTGGAGACTCAAGGGGTTTTGTATTCTGGTTTCCTCAAACTCCGGACGACAAAGCACACCTGCATTAGAAACCGATTAGAACCATTAGAACAATTAGGAGCCGGTTGTTTTAGCGCGACGGGGCCCCTCGAAATGATCTAATAGGTAGATTCCAGTAGTGATTCTAGCTGATGGAAGCAACTGAACCCGACTACGGGTCGTTTCAAGGGGTCGGGGGGAGGGTCAAGGGGGTTCTGGACCCAGGGGTGAAGCCACCCCACCCACACGCAACGGCAGTGGAACGACCTCCTGTTTAGATATTGTTTAGATGATGTGCTGCTAGGTATAGATCCGTATAAGATGAGACGCCGCTGGAAAAGGTGATTTTCTTGTTCTGATCTACGACTTTCTCGTTCATCTCCCGTTCATCTTCGTGTGATCAGCCGGCCTGCTTCGATTCTTTTGGGTAATTATTTTCTGTGTAACAGCGTTCTGCGTTATCTCCTTCATTCTTCACTATTACATCATTCTATTATTATTATTATTTTTTATTTATCGTCGTCTCATAGTTCTGCGAACAAGATGTTTTCCCTTAAACAGATCCTTACTACTTCCGCCATTCTGGCAGTGGCTCACGGTCAAGGCGTTATCCTCAAAGCGCAGGGAGCGAAGGGATCGCCAGCAAGTCTCGGCTTACAAGGTACGTGTTGACCAAGTTTATCCATAACTCTGATGTGGCTTTGCGTGTACGATCAAAACCCACTAACTCATATCTCCAGTTAACCCCGACGACAAAGGCGATGCCAACTTCATATCGCAAACCGAGATCGTCGCAAACGTCGTGAACCAGTGCGGAAGGACTCTTCAAGCCGGCAACATCGACGTAGGTGCTACTACCGAGGATGCCCTAGCAGCAGATCAGGTCACGAAAGTGTCCAAGGGCAGCAAGGTCAACGTCACGATCCGCCAGGTTAACGAGACCGGTGCCGGTCCTTATACCTGCGATATGGACCTGACGGGCAACACCGCTGGAGCCTCGGGCCAGATCAACGTTACCACGAAGGAGAGCCAACCTAATGGGAACGGAGAAATTACTCTTCAGGTGACGATGCCTGACGATCTTGCTTGTATCGGATGTAAGTCATATAGCGTCCTTAGCTACCTACCTACCTGCAATATGTAGCGACTAACGAATCGGTATAGCCTCGACAGGTAACGTTTGCACGGTGCGATGCCGTAATGCAAACGAATTCGGCGGGTGTTTCGCAGTGCAACAAACGGACACCAAGCCCGCTGAAAACACTCCTCAGAACATTGAAGCCTTCCAATCTCTAGAGAGCATCAACGATCAGATCCAGCAGAACGTTGCTGATCTCCCGGCAGCTGTTAAGGCGCTTTCGGAATCCGGCGATTCTGATGCAGAGATCGGTACCGCTATCGTAGATGGAATTCAGGCCGCGGACCCTGCAACTGACGGGCTTGCGCAAGATCAAGCCGGAAATGACAACGCTGGCAATTCCGGAAACAGCGGTAACAACGGAAACAACGGCAATGCCAACACGGGTAATGGTAACAACCGTAACGGCAATGGCAATGGCAATGGAAACAACAGGGGTGGTAACCGAAACGGCAATGCTAACGGTAATGCCAATGGCAACGGTAATGCTAATGGCAATGCTAATGGTAACGCTGCCGGCAACACCAACAACGCCGCCAACGGTAACGGCAACGGCAACGGCAACGGTAACGCCGGTTTCCGGGGCGGATTCGGTGGCCGCAACCGAGGGAACAACCAGCGACGCTCCATGATGCGCCGCCGTAGATGAGTAAAGGCGGATGTGTTCTAGGTGGCAGAGGATAATACAAACCCTGCTCTGCTCAGCCCGATACATAAGCTCGACGCAGCTTGGAACTTGAGACGAACCAATGAATGATGTACATTGATTGAGAGGAGAAAATAATCCCACTTGTGTAAATAACAATTAACTACCATAGACTTGAAGCCCCCAGGTGGGCTCGTTATATTTGTTTTGATTATTTTGCTGTTCACACCCGTGGGCTTTCGGAGATACAAAATTTGACCCAGGCACTCGGGCATGTCCCCCTATGTTCTATCATAGGAATGGGCCTTTCAATGCTAATAAAAACGTTCGTCCAAGTGCCCTAGATATCGAGGACCGCGAAGTACGGCGTAGTCCAATCGTGATTGGACAGTTTTATGAATAAATCCAACCCCGCGGGCGGTAGGATTCTTAGGAATATTCTATTCTGAACAGTTAAAACAGTTAAACGGAGTATCATCTTCAAGTAGGAAGGATGCTCGAACACATCATAAACCCATTTTACCCCCCAATCGAAGAACGCGTACCGCTGCCAATCTTGTATACACCCGGGGCACTCTTATTGCTAGCAGTCGGATACGCGATCGGACCTGGTCTTATCCAGACGACAGTCATCAGCTCGTTGCTTGTTCTTCTCTTCCTCCTGAGGCCATATTACGCCATTGGGAATGCGGTACATGACTACGGCCTATCTGGCTGGTTCATCGTTTTCTTGCTATTGTTCCTAGACTTTAGTTCCACCAATCCGCGCTGGACGGGTCGAACAGACGGTTTCTCATCACGTCGGGATGGAAAGGACATACCGCAATCCGATCTCAAGACGAAGACGTGGCCGCAACGCTTCGTATGGGGGCTTCGTTTAGCTACGACTCTACGTGGCATCGGCTGGGATTGGCAGGTCAAAGGCGTGCCAGCGCATTTGGATCCAGACGCATCACGCTTACAATTCGTCAGAAGGAGAATTTTGGATCTCGTTGGACATTTTACGGTTAAATCAATCGCTCTCTACGTCATCGGACTCTGCGAGACGGTTCAGCAGGCAATGCCATCATCGTCGCTATGGAGTGGATGGCTTGCCGAAGTTATTGAGAATTCCGCCGCTGCAATATGGGCCTGGAATACGGTCGGGTTTGCGTATGCTATTATATCGGCAACTGCTGTCCTCCTGGGCATTTCTGAAGCTTGGGAATGGCCGCCGATGCTGAATTCCGTAGCAACGGCCACGAGTGTGAGGAGAACGTGGAGGTAGGTCTTCGACCGGGTATGCAGAATAGCAAAAACCATCAATGCTAACATCACATCTAAATAGTGTCGCATATCATCAACTCTTACGTAGGGTGAGTATCTAAGGATTCTAATCTAGGGTTGCATACTTTTAAACCGAATAGCTAATGTTGATTTTCCGGGAGGCTGTACAACGGCCCGGCATTCGTCTCGCACGATCTTTAGGCTTTAGAAAAGGGTCTATTCCCTCTCGATACATTCAGCTCTATCTCGCGTTCTATATAAGCTTTGTCATTCATTGGTGGCAACAATATGTGATTACCAGAGGGGGCAAGGGAGAATTCGCCTTCTTCATGATGCAGCCCGTAATGATTACTATCGAGGACTCCGCCCGGTGGATTTGGAAGACTATTATCAGACCTAAGCAAAGGGAAGGCCTTAGCTGGCTGGAATCAACTATCGGCTATGTATGGACCTTTGCTTCTTTCGCCTTCACACTAACACCTTTCGTAAAGGGGATGGTCGAAACGGGGATCATTGGGGGTAGTCCGGATGAGGCTATGGTAATGACACTTGGACGGCAACGCGGTACTGGGTATCTATTTTGATCGACAGTCCTATTTATCAGTCATAGCTCATATTCAGACTTCGCGTGTTACCAGAAGTAAGCTGTTGGGTATACCTGGTCTATTCCTACCTCTCACAAGTACCTATCCTAATCATACTTCGCGGTACGTTTAAGCGCCTTAATATCACAAGCAAGTCATGAATAATAGTACTTTCAGAGGTCAAGAAAAATAGACAGCAAATACCGATCGAGGTCCACACTGTCGTCGAAACATATCCTATTTACTATCGTTCTCATCTCAATTTGGATGATGCTCTGTGGTGGACAAATTACCATATGGATCGAAAGCGGTAAATCGTGGCTACTATCTGAATTGGAAGGATATTCGTCCATCGAGAAGCTGCTGTTATTGAGCTCAGCATGCAGCTTGGTGACATCGGCATTAATAGAGACCCTGCTCTTAGTTTTCCCGAGAAATACGTCGAAAAGGGTGAGGACATTTCGATTTACCTACGTACCTACGTTACATGCGATGCTAACAGAGTAATAACAGACAAAAAAGTATGGCTTAAATTTGTATTGATAATGATACTCTCTTTCAACGCCGTCTTCGCATTCGTCGCGTCTATGCGTGCGTCAGTCAGAATTGATCTGTTGAAAAATTGCATCAGCATCGATGGTAGAAGCAGCCCAGGCGGTTATATCGGCCATGTCGAAATATACCCGTTGGATTGTGATGATGGTGGATGTGAGCGACGAATTGCTTCCTCCTGGCTTAGCCTGTTGGTTGTTGTTTTCTCATAGTGCTCATTATTTCTGTATGGTTGGATTTCCGGAAACAGGACGGACGAGAATCGGAGAGCAAAAAGGAGCTCACAGCTGTATTAGTTGCTGAATAAAATCCTTTCGGGATATGAGACAGCGTTCATTCTTTTCGAGTGGACTACGTCAAGACCACCTCGTGCATTTTTGGCGTCATTGTCTCGTGCTTTGGCGGCGGCTTTCTTGTTTCAGTGTGCTTCTTTCAACTTATAAGATATGCCGGATGTATTTACTAATACGTAAATAGTGTATTGTACATGTCCGACTTGTTAGTTTCTCTGCTTGGCGCTGCAACCATGGGATCTAGTGTAAAGTTACGGGCCTGTGACGTTTAGGATATTCAAAATATGCCGCTCTAGGAACAGTAGAAGAGTACCTATTAACCAATCATCATGTTCAAGTAAGGTACCTATGTAAGACAAGAGGGCACCCCTGCGGAGCACCACAATAGCCCGATTTTAGTAGTTACCTAACCTACTCAGCTATAGGGCCATTATATACTAAGATTTATGTTTTCATTTAATTTTAAAATATTTTAACGCCTTTTTACATTATTAATCCTTATTATATAAATTTGCTTCATTAATTCCTTATTAATACATTCTTTAATATTAACTTTTTCCTCTTTAAAATTTTGAAAATCACTATATATATAACCTAATTTAAAATATTATTAATTATATATATTTTATATATTTACCCCTTTTTTAACTTCTATATTTAATTTTTATTAATTGAATCCCATTTGTACACTGTAGATACTTGTTGAATAAACCTCCTAAATACTAGTTTTTAAAAAACAAACACTTTATTATAATTTAATATATAAAATTTTTATTTTAAATACTAATATTATTTCAAAATTTATATTTTAATAATAATAAATATTTTTTAATAATTAATATTAATTTTAAATATTTATTTAATTTTTATTCTTTTTATTTAAAAAACCTATTTTTTTCCTTTTTTCTTTTTTCTTTTTTAATTAAATACTATTCTTCTATCAAATTCTTCTAAATTATATAATTATTTATATAACAATTTTTTAAAATGGGTTTTTTGTAATATATTATTTTATTTTAATATTTAGGTATATTATATTAATACTATTCTTATCCCTTTCTATCCAAATCAACGCTTAAAGTTAGATTTTTGTGAATTGAAAAATTTTATATACAATTATGATATTATTATTAAAATATCTTTAATAATATTTTATTTATAAAATATATATTAATATATATATTTCTATTATTATTATATATATTTATCCATTTTACGTTCTTTTTTTTGGATTTATTTTTTTATTATTTTTAATATATTTTAATATATATTTTTATTTTATATTATATTTCCAAATTACATATATTATATATTACCATTAATTATAAATTTAGGATAAACCAATCTACCTTATACTTACTTTTAGCACCTTTTTTTATAATAATTTATTAGGTAATTTTTAGGTTGTTTTTTTATCTCAAGTTGTAGAATTTGAGATATTAATGATTGTAGTATCTATTAATATTGTAATTATTCTTTTAAGTATGTAGGATTTATTTTTTATTGTTTTTTTAGGGGTTAATTATTATTTAATTATAATATTCAATAATAGCCAAATTAAATTAGAATATTATGGTAAGGGATTTATTAAGTATATTGAAGAGGATGATAGTTGCGATGATAGAAATAAGCTAAGGCTTTTTACTAATAATGATCTTATTTCTTATAAAAATAAAATTAATATGGCATCATTGTACCAAGCACTTATAAAAAAACGAAATAATAAAAAATAAAAAATATATTTAATTTTCCTTATATTATTTATATTAATTAATATCCTTTATTCATCATTATAATATTAAAATTAAAATTAATAAGGAAAATATTCTTAATATATTTTATTTATTAGATGATTAAGTAATTAATGATTAATATTATTCATTTCTAGAAATTGTTTTTGGTATTTTATTTTCCTAGATTCTAATAATCATTTCTCCAAATTCAATTATTAATATATTTAGTACCTCTTTTTTAACTTGGTAATAATTAATAATAAAACTTTTGTTTATATTGTTAAGGTTAGTGATATAAGTTGTCATATAAGGTTTAATTATTTAATTTTCTATATATATATTAATATATAAATATAAAAATTTAGAAAAATATTCCTACCTAAATTAATATTTTATAAGATTTTAATTATATTAATCTTTTAAATATCCTTTATAGATTTATTATTATTTTATAAATTATTTATTTATTCAAATCTTATAAAATATTCTTTATAAAATAGAGAAAATAAAATATTTATATTTTATATTTTTATCCAATTTATCATTCATCCACCTTTTATTATATAATTATTTTTATTTAATTTATTTTTATTATTTTAATTTTATATTTTTATTATATTATTTTTATATTATATTAATTAATAAATTATTTTTTTTAAATTTATTTAATTTATTTAATATTATTAAACCTGATGTTAATACATCTAGCAATGTATTTAATAATGAATTTGGCAATATATTCAATAATAAATTTAATAACAAATCTGGTAACAAATTTAGTAACACATTAAATAACAAATCTAACAATCCATTTAACAACAAATCTAATAACCTATCTAATAATAAATCTAATAATGTAAAAATTAATTTTAATAATAATAATATAAATAATATATATTAAATATAATTTAATAATATAAATTCTTTATTAATTATTAATAAAAGAATTTATAAATAAAGACTATATAATATCACCACCTCTTTTCAAAAATAAATTTCCATTAATAATATTTCTTTTTTATAATATTATTATAAATACTAAATTTTATAATAATCATTTTCTTAAAAAAATCCATATTTATTATTTATATTATATAAAAAAGGATTATTATAATTATTTTTTTAAATTTATTATAAATAATGAAAATATATAATATATTATAATATATTATATTTTTTATATATTAATTAATAATATTATATAATTTAATAAAAATAAAGATTTTTTAAAGAAAATATCACCTTTCCTTTCCAAAAATCCAAAAATTTAGGATTATTTGTAAATTTCTTTTAACAATTTATTATTATTTGGGAATTATTTCTTTATTATTCTTAACAAATATAATTATTTACCACATAATATTCATTAAATTATAATTCCCATTTTTAATAATTAATTATTTTTTAAAAAAACCTTAAAATCTTAAAAAAATATTAAAATTCCCTTTAATCCCAATATTATTATAATAAAAAATAAATTATATATTAAATTTTATTATTTATTTAGTTATTTATTTAGGGTTAATTTAGCCCATATTATTCCTAAATAAAAAATTACTTAAACTAAACACAATTACATTTATTATTTTATTATTAATTTATATATATAAATATTAGAAGATTAGAAGAATAAAATTCTATTATGTAAAAACTTTTATTTCATTTAGGATTATAATTTCTTAAATTTTATACCCAAATTTATTATTATTAATTTTATTAAAAAATATAAATTTTATATTTATATAAATTATTTTATTAAAAATATTAATAAAAATTTTCAAAATATTTATAAATATTAAAATACAATTATTAATAAATTATACAATATATTAACTAGATATTTATTTATTTAATTTACATAATTTATTTTTTATATTAATATAATATCTTTTTTTAAAATATAATTGATATATAAAATGTTTAAATTTATTCATATGGATAGTATACCTTTTAATAATAAATAAAAAGAAAAAATCCTATTTAATTTAAATATATTTTCCCTAAAATTAAAATCCTTACACCATTATTTGACTCTTTTCTAAAAAGGTTAAAAGAAAGATGTTAATTAGATTTTAAAAAATATTAAATATAATATAGATTTATTTTCTTATTTTATTTTTATTAATAAAAATTTATTTTTATTGGATTCTTTATTTTTATATAATTTAAATAATAATAATAATTTTGAAATTTATTATAATTTTCTTTTATTATATAAATAATCAATTTTATTATTTATTTTAAATTATTTAAATTTTATTTTATCTTTTACAAATAATATTACCATTTAAATTATAAATAACATTTTTAATAAAAATAATAATAATAAATACTAATATATATTTATATTTAATAATTTTATTATAAATAAAAATATAATTCTTATATCCACTACCTTATAATCTCCTACAAATACAAATCACAACAATTTTTCTAAACTTTATACCTATTCTTAACTGCTTAAGAAGGATTATAATATAAATAAAAGTTAAAAATTTTTTAAAATTAAATATAATTAAGTTTTTATATTAATAAAATATTATTAAGCATAAAATCCCAACCTCATACAACATAAATATAAAAAAATATTATATTAATATCCATCCTTTATAAATATAAAATTCTGATATAGGGATAAATAAATATTAATAAATATATATATAGATTTTTAATTTATTTATATTAAGATTATAATATTAAATATAAATAAAAATTTTTAAATTTATAATGTTATTTTTTTTTTTTAATATATTTTTTTTTTTTTTTTTTTTTATTTTTAATATAGGTTATTTAATTGAATTTAGGATTTAAAGGGATATGATTTCTTTTATATTATTATATATATAGAAATATTAAATGATATACCTTTTAAAATTATAATATTTTTTAATAGTAAATATATTATTTTTTTTTTTAATATTATATTTTTAAATATTTTTTAATATTATATAAAAGATTTTATAATCTTTTTTATTAGTATATTTAGTTAATATATATCTTAATTTATTTTAAATAATAATTTTAACCTATATTAATGATTTTTATTTATAGGTAATAATAGATGTAGGTTTTAAAAATTAATAATTTTTAATAATTGAATGTATATAATTATAAAATTTGTTTTTTTTGTATTAAAGTAATATGATATTAAATTTAAATATATTTTTTAAATTATTTATCTTTATAATTTAAATTTAATAATAATAAATATGGGTATTAATGTAAAATTTTTGTGTTTAAATAAATAAATTTAATTTATATTAATTAATTTTAAAAATAAAAATAATATCCCTTATTTTAATTTATTAAATTATATTGTATTTATTGTTAACAATAATATTAAAAATATTTTTAATAATTATGTTATTAATAAAAAATTTGATACAATTTTGTAAATAGATGTTCTTGGATTTGGGATGAAGTTTTTGCAAAGGTATTCAGCACTATTCACTATCTTCAATACCTAATAAATATTTTTTATTATAGAAATTAGTATGTTTTTTGTGAAAACCATATAAGTTGGGATTTTTAAAATTAAAATATTTATTATTTTAAATATAGTTATTAAATTTTCTTTTTAATTTGAATAGTCTATTTGGTAGTCTAATAGAAAGAAGTATATAATCTAACCTCTTTTCCTAATAAATATTAATGTAGTTTGAAAATTCATTACATATTATATTAAATTTAAAGATATTATAATCTTTATGTATTTATTTAAATTAATATCTTCTAGAATGATTACTCTTCCATTTAATATATCCATATTGTTTAGTGTTTGTATTTCATTATGAAGTTTATTTAATATAATCCTAAAATTAGGATTATTGTTTTTTATTTATTAATTTAAAAAATTAATATTTATAAACTTTTCTTATAGTAAATAACCAAAATATTAATTATTATTCTTCTCTATTTTGTAAAATTAACCTATCCTTTCTAATTTTCTTATACTTATTAATTGGCCAAAAAAAAAAAAAATTATTCCTATAATAAGTTAAAATTAATAAAAATTCTTATATAATATAACAATTAATAATCCTTTAAAATCCACATTAAATTACCTTTGGATTTATTAGAATTTTTTATTAATCATATAAAAATCATATTTTAATAATATATTATATTCATTAATAATTAATATATTAATATCTTTCCAAATTCTTTCTTATCCTAATACCATATTAAATTTAAAAAGAAAATTTATAATCAAATATATAATAATATTATTAATATTTATTGTTATATTATTAAATATAATTATTACTTTAATTCATCATCATTCATTTTTTATTATAAATATTTTAATAATAATCTTAATAATCACATTTTTATCTATATTTCCTTTTCCTCCAAAATAATAGAAAAATTAAAATTCATATAAATCACCATCATCCATATTTAATATATTATAGAACAATTATTATTATACTCTATATACAATTAAAATATCCATTTTTCCCATAATAAATAATAATAATATATTTTATTTAAAATTAAATGAATTTTTATATAACAAGAACTGACCTATGTTTGTCCAATTCTTCCCTTGAAAAAGTTCAATAATAAATGTTATCAGCTAAGTTTCCCATAATATATGCTATTATAATATTAATAATATATATTATACAAGATCTTCATTCATACTAAACATCTCTATATCATTAATAAACCTTTTTAATAGATTTTCTTCATCCATAATTCCCATAATTTTACTTAATTTCTCTACATTTATAATAATTAAATTATTTATTTATATTTTAATATATTCTATTATAACCTAATTCATATTAAAACATAAAAATTAAAACATAAAATTTTCTTAAATTATTTATTCAAATAAAATCTTATAAATATTTAATTTTAAAATATTTAGAAATTTTATAAACCTTTCTATATTATTTTTTAATATCAAATTCACAATATACATTATAAATTCTTTAAATATTAACACCCCTTTCAATCATATTTCTTATAAATATTAGAAAATTTCTTCAAAAAAGCATTTAATTATTTCAAATTCCCTCTACCATTTAAAAAAATCATCAAATTCCTCAACCTCATACTCATCTATATCTTCATAATTTTTATTATATTCTTATAATATAGTATCTTTACCAAAATAAACCTCATAAACCTTTTAATCTTTAATTATATCATCTTTGAATTTCCGTAGCAAATCAAAATTACTATTAATAAACCTCAATCTTACTAAAAATATTTAAGATAGGTCTTCCCATATTTCTAATAAAATCTATTATATCTATTTAACAAATATTTCCCAAAAAATAAATAAAATAAAATAGATTGTAATATTTCAACCATATAATCTATTATCATCAAATGTTAAAGGCAAAAAACCTATTAAAAAAAGAATAAAAATCCCTATATTATCTTATTTAAAATAAATAATTTTCTGATAGAACCAATTGTCTTTCATTAATCCATCAAATGTTACTTCATATGATTGTAAACCTCCAGATATAGGTTTTAATATAATATCAATAATAGAAGCATATTTATATAAGTATATGTCCTTTAATAATGGCCCTTAATGTACATAAATCTTAAAGATATTTGATTTATAATCATTTTTGTTAAAAGATAAAGATTTGTTTATTTAAGGGCCTTTATTACCATTAGAATAATTTTTAATAAATTTATATAAATATAATCACCTACACTAAATAATAAAATAGATTATATTAGAATATAATTAATATTATTTTTTTAAGGAGTAATAATATATATTATAATTAAGTAAATGATTGTATATTTTAATAGATAATAATTTTTATTAAAAAAAAATTTAATTTAAAATTTATATTATAATTTTTTAAATTTTTTTAATTTTATTATTATTTTTTTAATTATAATAATTTATAATAATTTAATTTAAAAATAAAGTTATAAATATAAATTTTTAATAAGAAGGTATTTTTAATTTTATAATATAATTTATAATATAGTATAAGAATATTAGGGTTTAGGTAGTAGTATAGATTAGTAAGAAGTTATGATTATGTTGTATAATTGTAGTTATAATTTTATTCTATTATATGCAATTATTAGAATTTCTTTTAATATAAAGGATTTTATTATTATTAATATATATATTTTTGATTTTTTTTTAAGGCCACTTAAAATAGCATTTATTTAATCTATTCATTCTCTTATATTTTTGGTATGTTATTATATATTAATAGGCTTATACTACAATTACCATATATTAGGCTTTATTTTCCCACTCTTCTTCCAATTTATAAATATTATTATATAAATCTTTAAATGATTTAAGATGTATCTTATTAGGATAATAAAATTTTTTATTTAAAATAATATAATTAAAACCTTCTTAGAAATATTTATTAATCTATTTTAAAAATTTATTAATTTTTTTTTATTTATTATTTCTTATTAAATTCTTTATTATTTTTTTTATATTAATATTATTATAATATTATAAGAAGCTATAAAAATGAAATATATTTTACCTATTCATTTCCAAAGTTCCAAAATATTAATTAATTAGATTGAATATTTTATTTTTAAAATAAATTTTAATAATATATTTGAAAAAGGCATTTATATAAATATAAAACCATATTATAAAAGATATTAGGTTTTAATTTATTTCTTTTATTAAAAATCTATTAATAAGTACCAACCCTTCTTCCATTTATTATTTCAATTTTTTTAAATATTTATCCCTTCAAAATTTCTAATTAATTTTTATATAAATTAATGATATTATATTATTAAGATTATTTATAAATTAAATAATAGGTATCCCATATTGTATAATTATATTTCTTAATTTATCATATTATAAGATTTTCTTTTTATTAGAAAATAATTATTGGTATTTATAAATAATAATTTCTTTCAATAATAATTTTATTTTAAGATTATTAATTTAATAATTTATTTAAAAATCTTTTTTAATTTATTATAATTATTTTTCTATAAATAAATTATAAATTTTAATTACTTTATAAAAGGTCCTTTTATCCATATATATTTAATTAATGTGTATATTATTATTCTTAATTATTCAATTAAATATAAAAAAAAAGAATATTGAATATATAATAATATTAGTTTTATATTGGAATAATTTAATAAATATTTATTTATAAAAATTTATTAATTTTTATATACTTTATTTTATATAATATATAAAGGTACCATCTTTTAATAAATAAAGAAAATATTTATTTATATTTGTAAAGTAAAATTCTTTTCCTTAAAAACAATTAATTTATCTTTTTTAGTTTAATTTATTATAATAAGGTTATTTTAGCTATATAAAAAGAGTATTATAAAAATATTTGTAAAATAGTGAAGATTTTAGATATTTAAAAATTTGGACCTAAATAATACCTTTATATATAATTGGTTATTAATAATTTCTTCAAAAAATTCAGGTTTATTAATAATATTATTATTTAATGATTCTTTATTATAAATAATTTAGTAAATAAATCCTATTTTTTGAAGATTATTTGTTTTATTATTATTTAAATTAAAGAATCCCAAAGAACTTATAAATAATAGTTCTTCTTAAATATTTTATTTTCCTTTAATAAATAATATCCCAATTTCTATAAGATTTTCCTCCATTATATTTTCTATATTTAAATTAACCTTTTATTTTAATTTATTAATTATTTCTCTATTTGGAATATTATGAAATATTAATAAAAGATCCCCTTATTAAAGGATATAAATAACCCATTCCACTAATTCTTCTTCAATATTGGGAATATATTATACTAAGGTTAATAAGGCATTTAGAACCATTTCATCTTCTCCCATTAGCTACCAATCCCAGAATTATCCATTTAAAAGAATTTCAACATATAAATAATTATTCATTTTTAATTATAATAAAGCTTTCTTTAATATAAATTTCTTAAGTCTAAAGAATGGTAAAAGATCTTTTTTAATAGATTTATTAGGATTATACCATATCATAATAATTTCACTTAAAATATCTTTAATTAAATAAAATAAGATATTAACTACTTAAAAAATATCATTTATAAAAATAATTATATAACTTAAAACTTTTTTATATAAAATTTTGTTAAATTGATTATTTAAAGGATTAAAAAAGAATTTAATAATCATTATAAAGATACATCTTATTATTAAAAATTGTTCTTTAAATAGGCATAAATCTTCAATTTTTATTAGATATAAATAAATATAAAATATCTATAATATAAATAATTAATAATTTAGAAGAAATTTCCTTGAAAATATGACTAATCAATAAATTATATATATTGAAATTAGATGCGATATTTTTGGAAAGCATTTGGTACAATTAAATTAATACAATATTTCTTCAGAATTTGCAAAAAATATTTTCTTTAATTTTGATATAAATTTTAATAGAAAATATTCCCATAATTCTTCTTTAATATCTTAAATTAAATATTATATCAAATAAAATTAATACCATTCTAAAAAAAATTTTTCCTTAATATAAATATAATATTAAAATTATAAAATATATATTATTTTATTAAAGATATTAATAAGTTCCAAATATATTTTTCTTAATAATATTTATTTTTTTAATTAAAATTATAAATTTAATATTTTAATAATATTTTAAAATTTAATTTAAAAAATAGAATTATTCCTATTTATAATAAATAAAATTAAAATTTTAAATTTGGAATTAATATTTATATTATTTAACCTTAATTTTTAAAAAAAAATATATCAATAATTAAGAATTTATTAAAATAAATTTACCATAACAATAATTAATTTTATTAATTTTTTACAATAATTTAATTAATTTATTTTTTAAATATATAAATATTTTTATAATATCTTTTCCATCTTTACTACCATCATTATTCTCCTTTTTTATTTTTAAATAATTCCTTTACAAATATTATTTTTAAAATATCTTTAATATTATTATAATTATTATACAAAAACCTATCTAATCATCACTTATAAACATATTTATTCCATATAAAAAAAGAATAATCAAAAAATTACATTTTTAATCAAAATTTATATTATTAATAATATAAATTAAAAATTTTTATTAAATTTTATAAAATTAAATATTAATAATTACAAACTTATTAATAGTTTATAATAAAAAGAATATAAAATTTTTAAAAATGATGATACAAATTAATATCCATATATAAAAAATTTTATATAATAATAATAAAATTTAAAATTAATAAATTATTTATTAATCTAATTTATAATATTATTAATAAAATTATAAGAGAACAAATCTAACATATAATATCTTAATATAATATAATAAAATAATTTAAAAAATATAAAACTTTTTTAAATTAATCTATTTTATATTCTACACTAATCATAATTACTATTCATTATTAATTAAAAATTATTAAAATTTATTATAATATAAAAATAAAATAAAAAATATACTATA